>JAANSM010002178.1:0-15795 GCA_036850725.1 Orchesella villosa
TGGGTTTGCTCGGGAAAATTGTAGGAAAAATTAAGCAATCTTTGCAAAGTCTAAGCAAATGTATAGGGATTTGAACTAGAACGATACATATGCACGTTGATAAATGCGAAAAATACTGTGTAGCATGGTGGTTGCAATGTATGTACCACGTCTGGAATACATACTTTCTAGTTTACTTGTAAGTTACAAAGTGCATCAAGATGATATGACGCATGACACGCCGGGACTTACATAAAAAAAGCTTGGGACTTATCAAAGTTAAATACGAATGGAAGCGACGGGTACAATTTGAAGCTGAAATTCACAATAACATTATTTTTGCTACAGCTCCCCAGAGCATGCCAATGCTTGCACTCTCTGCCCCTGCTTACGTCAAGACATCTAGCCTTGGTGCACTACATAACAGGATTGCTGCTCATCCATTCCCCGTTCACGCACATTTTCAAGCCCTCCCACCTCCACCAATGCCATTCCAGGGTAAAGTTTTAATGTTTATAAGTATATTGACAAGAACTAACTTAAGATTACTGCATGGTGAAAGCAAGTGAATGAATGCACGTGGCATGTGGGATCCTCCCTCGCTTATATCCTACTATATTTTGCCATATATGTGGGTTTGTGCTGATTGAGCTTTGTTTTCCACTGCTAATACGTCAAATACGTCCATATTTTAAATATTGCTTTACTGCCTGACAATTAGCAGGCCCACCTGGCAACAACTACCCATCTACCCCATTAAGCTTAGGATACGTACCGCATTTTGGAGGAGCAGGAGCATCTTACGAATCCTCGGATGATTATGATGCATCACCAGTTGCACCATTTAGTACAGCACCAACAGTACTTCCCTTTCCTACGACCTCAGCTCCTCCACGAACAACACCATCAGAGCCAGAGACAACGACACAAGGAAGGCAACTTTCCCTAGATGATATTTCTTGGATTAACCCAAATGAGTTCTACCTCAATATTAACGAAACCATTTATAGAATTGCAAGAAACGAAACGGTATGTTTTAAGTTCAAATTGTTGGCAATTGCTTTAGTTTAGTCTTACTTTCAATGCGTCTCACAACTCACAAGCTATAAACCTCCCTATTCAATTTGTTAGGTTCAAGATGCTGGAGCAGGATACGAATGTACAAGAGAAGGAGATCAAGGCCAATGCTCCCATTTGAGAGACTGCGTATTGCCAGCTTTCGTTAGTAGTGAAGTGACATTCAGAACATCCTACTTCTGCCCAATTGATTCCAGGTAAGTTTGCAGCTTTTAAATGAAATCAAATTAAACAAGTACCTGTCAATATGATACAAATTATGTCATTTCTTCATTAACTTCTAACCTAATTTACAGTTCTCCAACAAATAACGCTTACGTTGGAGTGTGCTGCCCTTCAAGGAGAGGAAGGACTTTGGCAGAGGAGCCTTAAGCCTATTTTTGTAATTTCTACTCTTGCTCTCGTAACCCGTGATCCACTTCAATTTTGAAGTTATGAAGCATTTAGACTTTCAATTTTTGATTTTGATGATCTGACAAATAGCAGCTAAAACTATCTCTAGATCTCCGAGAATGTTTTCAATTTCGGGTTAAGAAGTTGTCTTAATTTTATTAAGTAATATTCACTAAGTTATGGAATGTATGAATTTTGTACAGTGTTTGTTGGGATGTTGTTTCGATAGGGGTTTCCGTTCAATTTTACCTGAAAGTAAATAATCGTTTATGTACAAAATCGAGATTCATGTGTGTGCATATGTATACTTATTCTTACTATTTGATCTGTCTGCATGTTCATAGCCTCCCCATTGGTAACTAAAATGTTTGCACGATAAAATAATTGACATTTTCATGTTAAAATCTGTGGGATTTATTCAACATAACCATATCCAATATAATCTTCACATTGCATTTACCAAAAATCATGAACACGTGAATTGTTGGGATTGGACCGACTATTAAATTCCACGCATTATATAGTTCCATATATTGCTGATGCACAGAGATTCAGATGATTCTTTTACAATTTGGAGCAATATTTTACGGAAAGGAAGTCACCATTACGGGACTTCACAGCATAATATATCATTTTGACACTGTGATGACTAAGCACTCAAAACGGAAGAGTCGCCAACGCCGCCATAGTCGCAGTCAGTACCGCTATTCAGATGAAGATCATCATCGCCGTCGTTCATCCGAAGAACACCGGTTGCGTCAAGATGCTGGTGCTAGTAGGCGATATTCATACATTTCCAGAGATTCCGAAGCAATCTCATACCCTGCAGATCCTGGTGTTCGTAGGGGATCACGTCATGATACTCGTCAATCAATGGCTGCACAATTTAAAGAATTGCGACGGTCTTCGGATCAGACCACGCCAACTGATTTGCAACGCTCAGCGGAAAATGATCCACATGTTTTGGTAGATCCTAATAATCCTAATGTTCCAATGATACAAATAATGGGCACATCTCATTTACGACGCCTTTCAATTGATCCCATTTCTGCCCGACGACACTCCACATACTCAGCTTCTTCTCGAAGACGTGACTCAACATATTCATCAGCGTATCCTACAACGGATCTTTCAACAGAGTCTGGGGAGAATTACAACCGCGCAGCAACCAATTTGAAACAGCAATACCCAAGTGCTTATTCATTGCTGGGAACTGAAGTCCAGATTCCCGTGAGTGCGTCATCTCCTGAGCATTCTTTACAACTAGCGTCCTTTCCTCAGACAGAACGAAAACCTGTTCCAAAACTCATTGATATTGCCAAGTACTACTTCATAGTTGATATGGTCCGTTTTAAGACAATCAGTACCGAAACCATTTTTATTATAACCTGGGACAGCCAATTGATAGGATAGCTAACCTTTTTTATGTCTTGACGTAACCTACAGATCTTGGCCATGCTGGAAATAGCTTTTATAATCCATGAGCTGGTAAGGGATGGTCTTTTGTCTAAAGTCTTGAATGGTAACTAATTTCTATTTCTTCTTAAAGGACAATGAATAGTTTGTATTTTCAGGGTATTCAAAAACAAAAACTTTAGCCCCTTAGCGAGTACGCAATATTGTGATAGTAATGAGATTTGCAAGCTCATACGCTTACCATGCGATTTTGGTTTTTGGCAACCTTGAAAATACAATTCACATTCATTTATGGTTGCACATCCACCTGGTAATTCTCATTTTGCCCTTCCGCCTTCCTCAGACAAATTATGCAATCCATCCAATGCAAATAAACAAATGAATCTTCAGTACATTTTGGGAGTGGAGTTCGCCGCAAGACTCTTAGATGTGATAGGAAATTTTTCCTGCATCTTCAGTATAGTGAAGGTATTCATTCACACTCATGACTCACTATATTTGCTTATGTTTCTAGAAAAAGAATCTCAAAAATTCTTCTCATTATCTTGTATTTAGTGGCAGCATAATCTAAGCCTTGTGCACAGATTCACGATTATGCTCTCCATCATTTGTTCATTCATCAGCATGTCAAAATTCCATTGCGCTTGGGTTGTGGAATTGGCTGTGGGAATTCTATTGATAATTCACTATTTTTTTGGGCTATATTTGAACATTTACGCCCTCGAGGTTCTCCAACGAGCTCGTATACCCGAACCTAACGCCAGTGTCAATGTCAATAATGCCGGTGAAAGCTACGATGAAGAGTAGCCCCAACCATATACTGAAACAACAATGAATATAGATACTGATGCTGCTATGCCAGTCAGTGAATACAAATCGCAGACAACCCCCACGAAAGAACAATATTTTCCAATCGGAAAGCATATCCACCTGAACCCTACGCAGCAGGTTCTGGATATACATGACACAATAAAATCATTGTTATCAGTTTTAGTTACTGGATTTAATAATTCGTTTTATATGAAAGTGGTATAATGGTCTTGGTCTGGCTTTGACGATAACAAGCCATTGAAATAGCCGATTCCTATGGAATAGAATTCGTTTGCCAAAAGTCGATCAAGGATGGATTAATGTTAAATCATTTTGTCTTATAACTTTTTCATCTTTGTTACAAGATTACAAGTATTAACCCATTCATTAACGCAAATTAGGTACGACGATATTTTTTATTTGTTAAGATCGTGATACCGTGTCTTGAAAATCTTTTAATTTATTCTCAATCCAACGAACGTTGTAATATCTTATTCCAAAATTGATATTAGTGTACATAGTTCAGATTTACAAAAAAGCTTAAGAATCGTATTTTCTAGAGATAATAATAATATTAAATAAATATTTTTTTTTCTTATTAAAAAAAATTGATCGTATCTGTTTCATTCTTTGGTCCAACCACTCTTATAAGCTGGGGTGCTGAATTAAAACCTTTGTAAATGCGAAGATGGTAGTACATACTTTTCATTGCTGTGCGTGCCCGAACTTTGATAAAATAATTTACCCCATTTACCAACTGAGTTCTGTAGGAAATGGGCAGTATTTTTCCACGAATATTTCGCCCTCCCGGTAAAGCACACAGATGCCCCTTGATATCAGAATGTATTTGTTGAATGATGTTCCTGACTTCTTGGTTGGCTGGTTTGTCAACACCGTTTATCCCACCTGGGATTATCTATACGTTTATGAGTTTATGACACATGAATACTCTTATAATTTTATAAATAGGGAAAGAATTCAAAGAATGCATAAAAATTTCAACGGTAACTAATTTTAGAAAACTACTTACGTCATGTAAAATTTGGTTTTCCTCACTGTGGACAGCTATAGTCCAAGGTACAATGAAAACCAGAACCAGAAGAAAAGGGATTGTTTTATAGAGCTTCATGTTTCCAGTTTTTATTAATATATTTCTTAAATGCTTATCTCGATCACAAAACAACTTTCTTCTGGTCTACTCAAAAAATCTGCTACTGAGCCACAGGACGAGATGGAATAAGTCGCATTACTAAAAATACGCATTTAGCAATTTTGTTTATAGGTAGCTCATAGCTCATGCTCCCGTGTGGCGTCCCATGTCTTTCAATGGATTCCTTAATGAGTGCATTTTTTTGTTTTCATACTACAACTTAGAACAAAGTTTTTTTTGGTTCCAATGCTTTGGCAGTCCTTACTTATAAAAACATGCTGAGTTCAGCTTCATCCATCAAATTCAACACGATGAAAGAAGAGCACACAAAACAGATAGCAGAAACTGCATTAACATTTACATTGAACCTTGATCCTTGTACAGTTTGGTATTTGATAGAACATTTTTTGCAAACCTTTGCGTTTCCTCCTGAATTCAATGGTAGAATGAAAAACATGAACATAGTCTGTAGTCTGCAAAATAAAATAACTTTGTTATTTCATTGAGGAACTCAGGCTTATACTCTGCGTACAAATACATAAAATCAAAATACATGAACCGAGAGCATTTGAAAGTACTAAAGTACTTACTTAAATTGAAAGCAGTACGGATACAATGCAAAAGTCTTGTTTTGATTCCAGCCAACATCAATTGGCGTTGATTGGCACAGTACATGGAATCAGAATATTAAGAATGTCAAGATTTGATATATTACGCACGTAAGCTTGCGCTTGAGGTTCATCTTTTTACATGACAGGAGGTTAGATGCCAAAATTAAAATAAGATAATCTTGTACATAATACGGCGACTTGTTACTTGCTTGCAAGATTAACTACATTGAAACCATTTCAATTTAACTGCTAAATACAGCTGTATGCTGTATTATTTTAAGACGATTTTTTCCCATTTTATCCGTTTAATGATTTCGATTGTCATTTCCCTTAAATAACAGGAATTTCGATGAAATCGTTTTCCATTCCATCGCAATTGCTGGGGTCCTACAACACAGTGCATATGTACTCAATACACAACCACAACCACTTTTTAATGAGTTTTCCGAAAAGACAAGACCACTTTGCTAAATATTGGCAGACAAATATTTGGGAGGTTTGGTTTGCGGAACAGATGTCAAATTTGGCTGAGCTGAACTCAAAATGAATTCTTAGAACCTCTTGTGAAATCCAATAAATCCCATTTGCCACCAATAAACAGCGTGATCGAAACAAAATAATGAGTCTCAGTTCGCATCACAAATGCTCTTCCACAAGTGTGTCTAGTGTTTGCAAACACTGCACCCAACGGCAACCATGATCCCAGGGAACATTTAGATGAATGTCCTAGTTTCAGTTTTGCAAATTGTGATGTCGATGCCCTTAGTTTTAAATGCAGTTAAAATTCCATCGCCTCGTCGATACTTGGTGGCGTTTTTCAGTAAGCTGTGGAACGAGATCAGCCATAATCATAAATCTTATGTTTATAAAATAAGTTCAGACGCGTGCGTTGCGTTGAAAAATCCATGTGCACAATATTATTGTATGTACTTATAGTACTTACAACTTTCTACATGAGTATACCACTTCATCAAAGTAAATCTAGTTGAACGTCATTAAGTTTCTTTATATACTGGTTGAAGACAATCTATAATCTTCAATCCTGATTGATAACTTGTATCTGGATATCGTCAGTTGGCACTTTGTATGGCACCTCTCTTAGACTGTTCTTTACATAATTTATTTTTCATAGATGTTTCTTATAATCTTCTTTTACTTGATTTATAATGTCGCAAGCCATTTTCCTTCGATGACCATTTTTTATGCTTAAATGATTATGTTTCCTATTGGCTATACACTACACATCATTTGCCGACATGAAACAACCAGAAGACGTTGTGTAGAATTGTTAAACTTTCAAATTCCACATCCATTCATACATCAACCTTTTGTTATGCATACATAATATGTATATAAAGTCACAAACGTGAATACAAAACCGCAAAGCAGCGGATAAAATATTACCGACTTATAATAATATTAGCGATATTGTGGTAGATAATGGTATTCTAACTCCTCCGCTTCCGCTCCACATTCCTACTGGGTGACTGACTCTTTTCAACCAGTTCGGTCTATAAAACAGCTTCGTACCGATTTACTAAAAACTTGCCGCTAGGAAGCCGTCTTTCGCATACATTTTCTGGTCTTCTTTCCATCCTGGAAAAGTGGTAGCGGTGGTTTTGGAGCGAGTCTGAATATTTAACCAAGCTATCATAAAAGTCCAAGAAGTGGTCAGTTACTGTTTTAAATTCGTAGGAATGCTGAAGGCTACGATTGAACTAAACCAAACCAAATTCGCTTGTCAGCACGAGAATTCGAACGAACCTTTAGATACCTAATATAACCGAAAAATTCGAGATAAGAAACAATGCATACCATACAAAAGTTTTCAATATCAATATTACATATCCCGTTACTATTTACGTTCGTGAGTTGTGTTTTGCATGAGTCTTGTGCGTTCTATATTGGACTAGATCAAGTGTCTACAGAATCTCCAGATATTGTTGAGACTTTTGATCCCTTACAATGGAACCCTGAAGAAATACATATCCCTCAAGGTCCCCAGGTAGGCTCACACTACCTCATGTCATTTAGAGAGCACAGGCGAGTAATTTAAACAGTATGAATTCATGAATTTTGAATAAACTTTATGCTCTAACAGATTCAAATCAAAAATCTGTTCTTGGACACAAAAATTCGGCTACGTTTTGCAAGAACAAGAATAACTGCAAATGTGTATAATCCACATGACAAGCCATTACAAGCCAGCTTCAAAATTAATTTACCAGAAGATGCATTTTTTACTACTTTCAAGCTGTAAGCAATAATAATAAGACACTTTTGTTGTATTCGTCACGGTTCTTTACCCTTATATTATTCACAAGGGCCGTTAAATAAAACCGCTGTCTTTATTGAAATAGGAGACGGATAGGACCGCGTCCCAAACAGTATACAGCCTCCGTAATGGAAAAAGAAAGGGCGAGAGAAATTTTTCACTATGCACACATTAAAACTAACGGAAGTATTAGTGCTGGAATAATTGAGTTGTGGTAGGAGGCTTTTGAGATACCTGATTTAAGTTTAAAGTGCAAAGAATATAATTGTATTGATAGTTTAATGGTTTTTATGTTGGGGCGTATTAGGAATGAGAATAGTCTAACATCCTACAACCTGAAATTCACTTTAGGGCCTAAAGTTCAAATAGAGGTCTACTTGGTGTACGAGTCACTGATTGAAAGAAGGAATGGAATTTACAGCGACATTGTTAATGTTTTTCCCCTACAGGTAAAGTTGAAAGTAAAAATTATTCAAAATGAAATGAAGTAAGCTGAGTGAAGTTCCTAGTTATTAAATTTTTACTTTGCAGCCTGCAATTGTGGATTTTATGCAGTTAACCGTTGATGTACAGGAGTTAGAACGTATTAAGGATTTAAGCTTCTCAGGTAAATGTAAATCTGTTTAGAGAGGTTAAGATAATTGAAGGAAGAAGTTAACTTAATATAATTATTTTTCTCTTAACTCAGACTCTCACAGAAAATCCAACATGCGTCATTTGACTGAAGATGGTAGAAGAGTTGAGCTAAAATGGAGTGCCGGGAATGTGTCCACAAATGAACTGTATAACCATCCATTTACATTTAAATATGAGCTGAATCAACATAATACCAGCTCAGCAGTTGTGGTAAGCTCAAAGTTCACTGCTTGCAGACGTCATGCACGTACCTGCATTATGGAATTTGTCCTCTTATTTCGAGAGCGTATAAAAAAAGTTGGCCAACTCATTTTAACTAACTGAATTGAACCACTTAGATTTCTCAGCGAAACGGAAATGTATACTTTGTCCATCTCTTTGTACCCCAACACCTTCCTGTAATGCGAAAGCACATAGTGTTTTTACTAGATGTTTCTGATTCAATGGTATCTGAGAACATTTGATGTACTAAAAATTGTCACATTAGAATGCATATACTAGCTATATGCATAATATATGTATTCAATTTTTAGCATGGGAACAAGCTCGATCAATTGAGGTGGGCAATGGAAGAAATTTTTGATGACCTAGCACCACATGACTTTTTCAACATAGTCACTTTTTCTACTGAAGTTTTCGTAATGGTCCTATTTTCTATCACTATAAACAAATCTCTACTTTGATATTAGTTACCTTATGAGATGGTCCATTCGATTTTTTAGGTATGGTCTAAATTCCAAGCTGAAAGAAAGAGGTGTCAATTTCCGTTTCCGGGTACCGAAGAGTACAAAGAGCCTGCCAGATACTTTTTAAAGAAACAAATGTCAGCTCATGGAAGAACAAATGTCTACGACGGAATGTCCCAAGCATTCGACTTGATCCAGTTATTTTCACCACAGACGAATGACTCATGCAAAGCGGAAATACGTACACCAAGTTTATTGAGAAAGAAGCTGGACTCAAAGCTGCCGGAAAACGTGGAATCGATGATTTTCTTTTTAAGTGATGGGATACCAACTTCTGGTCAAAGAAATACAAGTATTTTACTTCAACTATTTCACCAAATTAACTATCGAACACTAACCAAACCGGTTCCAATATACACAATCGCACTCGGGGCAGATGCAGATGTTAATTTTTTGAAAGCCATTTCCTCTGAGAATGGCGGCATAGCAAAAGTGATTCCAGAGACCTCTGATGCAGGCTTGGAGCTGGCAAAATTTTATGGGGAAATCTCTTCCCCGGTTTTATCTAGTTTTCACGCCACCATCTCAGCCAATGGGTCTAACATAACCCAATTTGCAAATTATGCTACGCCTCTTCTCCTTCTGAACGGAACTGAGATGCTAACGCCTGGCCAAATTTTTCCAAATATGGATCCAGTCCACCACTGGTCAACCGCAAACCTTAATTTCTCCATTGAAGCTTTAGGTAAAACTGGAAAACTTTCATATGAATCTCCAGTTTACGACTGCCGGACTCTTGACACAACGTTCGACTACTGTCTTGAAAAAATCGACATGTTTTTGGAAAGGCTACAAGCATATAACAAGTTGAAGAAGTTGATAGATCGGGACAGATTAATTCAAGATGGATATTTATGCCCGAAGTCAGTAGATGATGATATTTACAGCCAAATCGAAAATATCAGTGACGACAAAATTGAAAATCAAAACGAAGAAAGACAGTGCTTTAATCCATACAAGGATTTAATTATAGAAGTGGCAAAACAGGTAGAATCATTTATATATATTTCCAAAGCATTAGGTACCTAAATTTACTTTCCAAAAGACATGTCACCAAATCTTTTCTTCTTCTCCATTTCATCAACTTGAAGTACAAGTTTGTCACCCCATACACTTCTTTCATCCTCTGCAGTGATCCAAAAGTTGATACCGGGCTTAAACTGAAAGGCCAAATTGATGTAAGTAATATAGAAAGAAAGCAATCTACTGACACCACAATCAACGTGCCAAAAGACCAACCTCAACTGGCGTTCGTGGAAACGAAGAAGATAGACGACTCCTCACCACCTGATACGGAACTAAGAGAAGAACTCGAAGTTCTTCCTTTGGCCAGCAAATTAATCAAAGACCAACCTCAACTGGCGTTCGTGGAAACGAAGAAGATAGACGACTCCTCACCACCTGATACGGAACTAAGAGAAGAACTCGAAGTTCTTCCTTTGGCCAACAAATTAATCAGTTTGGGACAGTTCACTGACGCTTTGCGTCCATCAGTAAGGAATATTAGCGAAGAAGAGTTCCGACCCACTCCGAAGACCAATTTAACATCCAGCCTTCCCATGACCAATAATACGACACAGCCGCAATCAAAATTAGTTTCGAATACTGTTAGAGACGTAACAGTTGGCGTATTTAAAAGGCTATTTTCAATATAAAGTATATAGAGACCGCACGCAATAAATTAAGTTTCTTAACATACAAGACCTATCTACCAGGTCACAGGTCAGGTAGACATAATAATGGATTCCACGCATTTGTGGAAGTCAATCTTCAACTTTTCATACATCATATCACCATCAACCATTTTTTATAATTATTGCCATCAAACCTTCGTTACATTTTTATCCCACCGACACCTGCCTTCAACCTTCCACCTTAGACTTTATTCTACTATCAATTATCAATAATTATTTTACCACTAACTGTAGCTACTGTATGTATATTATTATGTATTTACCAGTTACTTTATGATGTATGATGCATGACATTACTGATAATTGCCTTAAACAAAAACTATTTAGTAAAAAGATACTGTTTTTACCTTTTGAGTTGTCTGATTCTGATGGTCAATGGTAGTATCTTCAACTCCTTTCCGACCTCGACACTTTTACAATTGATTTACTTCTTCATTCTTGGAACTTAAAAATCCAGTGGCACTGAATGACCGAGCGAACTGACAACTGAAAGTCAACTGCTGAACTGTTGTCAACAGTCAAAAACTGATGAAAACTTATCGTTTATCCAATGTTCACGCAGAAAAAATGCACTTTTACTTTTCATCTTTGTTTATCTTTTTTCCTCAACGCATTGACGCATTCCACAAGCGTGAATGAAGTCATCCGTTTGTTTGCTGTGCATCTGCCTCTGCAGCATAGGAAAAGCCTGTGCAGTGCAGAGTGCAGTGTAGGCAGCTGCAGGCTGCGGGAAACCATCTGATCTTCTGGCTAAGCACAAGAAGAAGTGCAGTCGTGTTTGTTGATGTTTGCACGGTTTGCAGGTTTTGTGAATGCACAAAAAGTTATTTAGTAAAATGCATTGAATTGTCATTGTATTGTAATAATCCTTATAATTTTAATGTGAGTTTTATAAATCAATCATGTTTTCGAAAACGACGCTCCTTCTGTCCAGTTCTATAATTTGTGGATGTCAGCGGAGGAGATTCTCGTTGATTAAATTTGCTGGAAGGTATTATCACTGTAATTCAGTGTCGTTGAGACTTTTGGGTTCACAAGCCAGAGTTAATGCTGCTCGTGCTCATAATGGATTGCCAGAAAAGTATTTCGGTAAATCTTACAGAGTTTTTTCTTCACAACCCGCTGACACAACCAGTGGAAGTGTTAGACCGGAGGAGATTGATAAGTTTGAAAAGATGTCTTCGTCGTGGTGGGATCAAAGTGGAGGAGGTCAAATGAAGGAATTACATTCTATGAATCGACTCCGGTATGTAACATTCCTGATTTCATCGAAAATCATTATGTTTTCACAAGTCCATTATACTCAGTCTAACGTATACTCGTGTCACTTGTTTATTTTACTGCAGAGTTCCTTTCATCCGTGATGGATTGCTCCAGAAATCAGGAAGTAGGACAGTAGAAGTCCCGAATCCTCTTGAGGGCCATTACTATTTTAGATGTCGGCTGTGGAGGAGGTGTTTTATGCGAGGTGGATTTTCTTTTTCTTTCATATTTAATAATTAATTGGTTATCATTTGCGTCCATTGGTTTTATGGTTTGTCCTACGATTGTTTTATTTGGATTGTTTAAATTACAGCCTCTTGGAAGATTAGGAGCGAAGGTCAAAGGAATTGATCCCGGCAAAGGAAATATATTTACTGCAACGACCCATTTGTCCGAGGAATTACGTGATAATATTTCATATGAATGTACGAGCATTGAAGATTTTGCAGCGAAGTACAAGGAGAATGGATATGATGCTGTTGTAATGTCTGAAGTGGTTGAGCATGTAGAGAAGCCTGAAGACTTTATTAGAATAGGAAGCAGTCTGCTGAAGGTAGAATTTATAAGTAAAATGTTATAGAGTACTATTAATTTTAATTTGAAGTAGGAATAAAACTAATTCATACACTTATCGTTCTTTAGCCAGGTGGATCACTATTCTTAACGACTTTAAATAGAACCATGGAATCTTGGATGGGTGCCATTGTAGCTTGGGAGTACTTGCTACGGAGACTACCTATTGGAACGCATGAGTGGAGAAGGTTTCTGACTCCTGAAGAAATAGCAAGAATATTAAAGTCAAGTAAGGCTTATTCATCTGTGAAGTCCTTTTTAACTTTTTTAAAGAAATCATATAGCAAGGTTTTATAATATGTGCAGGTGGACTCAGAACAGTTCTGGTTCATGGAATGTGTTACAACCCAATTAATAATTCGTGGAAATGGTCATCCCAAAGGTCAATCAACTATGCAATGCATGCCGTTAAAGATACATGAGAAGAGATTTAAATTTGTTGTGATGCTACTAGGATTTTGAAAAGTTGTGTCCACAAAAGAATTTTATAGTGTGTGCTGAATATTGTGCGTATAACTAAAGTCAACGGTAACGGTCTAAGAGGACATTTTGATAATATATTTATTCTGTCAAGCTTTCTGCGAAAACAACGTTTTCTTGTGCTGAATTACCTTGAAATTACCGATCTGTTGCTGTTAAAATTGAAGAAATATTAAAATTGTCCCAAAAGATATCGACTAGGTCAACTACCGACTTCCAACAACGTATATTTTTATTTTTACGTCTAGCCTATGAGGTCAACATACTTTTTTACGTTGATCATTAATGTATGCATAAGCACGATATTGCATGATATATTCATTTATGCAGGATTCAACTTCTGATGTTCATAGTAAGTGTGAAATGTATTTTTGTGAATTTCGGGACATTTGACATATATTACGTAAATGCAGTGGAGCTCTTGTGCGTCATGGAATGTATTTACGATTCCCTTATGAGGAAATTATGGATGTGCAGAGGACGAATTGTTGACACTAGCAGTGTTACATTATTTTCTTTTATTTACAATTAGAACTGCTTAGCATTTGAACTGTTCTTGAAAAGCTGGTGATACGATTAGATCTGATGTTGATACGATTCGGAAATAGTGTTGAAATGGCATATATGTATTCTTACACACACCTGTATCATGTATCATGTATCATTCATGTCATGATTTATGTATTCCGATCAGAACCATCAATAAACATAATTCATTGAAAATAATGTTTTGATGTCAAAGATGAAGTTCTGGATCATGTATCTCTATTCCATACGAAGTACTACCACCAATACGAACACAAGATTTTAAGATTTATCGCAACCCAATAATATGCAATAATGCAATACCATATGCGAATTACCATGTTTTGATATGAAAAAAGTCGATTAGTTTCCACGGATGTATTTATACGTACGTATGGTCAGTGGTTCGAATTCCAATTATAAAAGTTTCTGTTATACGTGTAGTAGCTGAATGATGAAATTGTTAGTTAAGTTAAGATAGCAGTAAATAGTAGCAAGGAGGTTACATGAATGATGTTGCATGCATTTATATAAGACATAAATTTTGGCAATGGGTAACTCAATCACAATCTCGCCCTAGATGGTTAACCAGTCGAAAATCGTAAACTGTTGAGAAAGATGAATTTACTAGGATTTCGTATTGCAAATTCTTTGCCAACCTTGCTCTTCCTTTACTTCATTCAGGGTCCAGTTGTTTCCACAAAAACAATTTGTGTTGAGCTGGTAGCTACTTTCAGCCAGGCGNAACCTTGCTCTTCCTTTACTTCATTCAGGGTCCAGTTGTTTCCACAAAAACAATTTGTGTTGAGCTGGTAGCTACTTTCAGCCAGGCGTCACCCGATGGAGTTCTTAAGGAAATTATTACCATTAACGGCCAGTTCCCTGGACCAACAATACGAGCAGCCAAAGGTGACACTCTGAATATCCGAGTGCGAAACAGACTAATTGATTCTTCAGGGGTCAGGCATCCAACATCGGTTCATTTTCATGGAATAGAAATGAAACATACTCCATGGTTTGACGGCCCAGAACAAGTTGCTCAATGCCCGATACCCTACAATAACTATATGGACTACAGTTTCAAACTGGTTCAGAGTGGAACTTATTGGTATGTATATAACTTTCTTTAACTTTTGCATGTGTTTTTGGTGTACTACACTTTCTTACGTACTAACATACTTATATTGTTTTAGGTATCACTCACATCATTCATGGCAGTATATTGATGGATTCTGGGGGCTGCTAATTGTCGACAATTTGCCCAACGAGGTTCACGCCTACGATGACGAATTCTCAGTGACGTTAATGGACTGGGCTCACAGAACTGGGGGAGTTCTCAGCAACATTCTCAATTCACCCCAGACCGATGAGAATCCTGAATTGGGTCATCCTCCGTTGCCGGACTCGGCTCTAATTAATGGTCGAGGAAATGCCAACTGCACGAAAGCACTGGCTAGAAACTTGACATGTGAGCAAGACAAAGCCAGCTCTATAACTGTATTTAGAGTGGTTCCGGGTAGGACTTATAGAATACGTGTGGTAAATCCCTCGGCCTTTGCTAGCTTCCGCTTCTCCATTGATAACCATAAGCTGAGAGTTATCGAGGTGGATGGTGTAGACACTGTGGAAACTGCACCAGTAGATGTGGTCACGATTTGGCCTGCACAACGCTACTCCTTTTTGGTTACAATGGACTGGAACTGGCAATTTAATATGTTTGGAGGCAACGTTTGGATGAGAGCAGAGCTGGTAATTGATGGTCCAAGGCTGATAAGTGTAACAGCACCTTACGCAGCATTGCACTACATAGGGTCAATTCCACCACGTCGTTCCATAAATTCCTTCCAAAAAACGAATTTTCGAGGCTTTGATAAAACTTTTGATCTTGGTCTTGCAAAATTGGATGAAATACCAGATTTATTTGAAATAAAGGGATCTTCAGGAGGTGGATCGCAAGGTAGACCATTGACTACCAACGCGTCATCCTCTGACGACATGTTTTTAAACACTCCGCAGCTTAACAACAGACCTACATTTCTAAAACCTTTTTCTGCAGTAAAACCAGAGTCCCAGCCACAATCCACTAATATACAGTCCTTGAATTGCAGGAATATAGGTTTCACCCGACTAACAGAAAATAGAGGTACAAACGAAATCAGTCTCAACA
>JAANSM010002179.1:0-15794 GCA_036850725.1 Orchesella villosa
ATACATTTTCATGTATACCCTTTAGCTAAAGCTAAGGTCAACACGCTCCTATCAAAATCATTTCTTCCGTGCCATACCGTAGTACACACGAAAAATAATATTCCCAACTCTTTAAGCCTATAAGCAATTTTATCACCTAACTGCATTCATCATGATGAGGAGGGAAGTATGGAGATAAACATTTTCATGCCACTAGCGTAAACCCAATCTTTTGCTTGTCATTTGCATTCTTGTTGATACAAAAAAAGTTTATGCAAAATAGACTTGCAGTCGTGTGTGTGTGTGTAAAGTGTATATTTAGTGTGTGGAGTGAGCCCATATAGTCCAAATAAAAACATGGGAGAGTCAAAGCCAAACATTGTATATATTATGTACCAATAATATTATTCATATGATCGATTTGCACGTCTTGTGAATGTGAAGTGGGGCATGTGGAAAGGAGCCGCAACAGAAATACAAACGTGCCTTATGTCAGTGTCGGTAAAGTTCAATCGAGTCATAATCTATTTTTCTTTCCTCATTGCATATTTATATAAAAAATATGAAGACGACAATGATGACGTATATTTATGTGATATACTTTTATATTTATATGTAGTTATACGGTATCTTTATTAATACACAAAGTAAGATAATAGGGACAACGGATCTCATATCATATAATAATCATGTCACATGTAGGAGTAGAAAACCACACCTGTCTCGCCCATATAACGAAAAAAATGCGAGCAAAACGGAGAGGGAAAGAGGAGCAGAAGGCTAAAACTATGTTTTTTCAATATTATTATGTTAGATTAGGTGTGTGTGCAAGTGACTGGACTGGATACGGTTCTCTGTTGATGGCTCATGCACACATACATATTAATATATAGGAGAACGGAGAGATGCTCATTTTCACATTCAACAAGAGATTTTTCTACTACTTTTTTTCTCTCTCTTCTGCACACATTCGTGATTGCGTGGTTGGCATATGGCACGCGGCTTGGCGTTACAACTAACATTTTTACCTACTCTCCTCACTTTTGCAATATTCATCCGAGATCCAACATCCTTTAGCCATTTAATATATAACAGGATACATATTATGTATAGTATGGAAAGCATTAACCACGAGTTGTTTCAAACCAGAATAGTTTATCCCCTTTACTTTACGTAACACTAGGCGTGTACCTCAAAATCCCATGCGTGTTTTGGGATGCCGAAAGCGAGCATTTAATTAAAAGGAAAAAAAATAATATGGCAAATGAATCCTCCAAAGCTGCTATGAGATCAACACAAAGTATCACAATCAAGTGTAATGTATTAAGAGAGAGAGCAGGAAAAAAACTGTATCAAGATCAACATCGTCACATATTTTATACTGATGTGAGTACTACACATAAAAATTTGTAGCAGTCATTGGAGTAGAGCACAAGAAGTCAAACTACTTTTTTTTAAATGTTTGTGTGTACCCAATCAAACCTAACTTGGGATACGTAAATAATATTTATGTATACACATAAAAAGTATATAGGTACGTGTGAGTGAGTGAGAGGAGGATGGAGATGGATATTATATGGATCTTTAGCAAATAACCAAGAAGGCTTTGAACGATGGCAATTTCTGCAATGTATATGGTTGGTGGGGCCTCCCGTTTTTTTCAATTACGTAGATACAATCACAGAGATACGATATACACACGATCAAAACGATGGTGCTTTAGTTCATACCAGCGTAAAAGTAAGTGATGTGATGTGGCAGGGAAAATGCTAGAAATGTATAAAGATAAAGAAAAAAAGGAATGGAAAAAGATGAGATGCTGATGACAATAATAATGGTGATTTTTTTTCTGTGCGCAAAAACTATCACCATACTTAGCCCTCTTTCATACTATATTGGTAAATAATGGTTGGAGCTAGTAGAGTAGAACATATTTAAGTTTCATCTCAACTCCATACATTATACAGACGAATTATTGCCATGTCAGCCCACCACCACTCATTTAACCCTCTCTGGGCGACGAGAGTTGGTTGGAGTCAATGGCTTCTAGCGAAATCATCATCATATACAATATGCTTCTTTTATAGTGATGATGAGGATGACAAGTCAGAAGAGCCCAGCCTTGAAAACTAAGTAAGTATAATAGATATATATATAAAAATATATCTATGGAACAGGAGCATTGACAATATAGCTGTACATGGTTTTATGTCAGCAAGCATACCTGCTCTCAGCTTTCTCTCCTTTGGAAGCGTTAACTCAAGCAAAAAAAACCAAAGGGAATGGAAGAGGACACAATACATTGTTCAATCGACAAAATCTCCGAGTCACGCACACACACATTCGCACTCTTGATAATATTGCTCCATGCCATGCACATCAATTTCATTTTCATTTCATCCTATCCCATCACAACACCAACCGCCACCATATGTCGCATTTTCAAGCTTGTCTACACAAGTAGCAAGCAGGTCGCCCGTGTCTTTTTTTTTGCTCGTTTTTAATTTGCATCATGATGTGATGTATGATATGACTCCTGACTTGAATCTCTAATGATGAATGATATACATAAGTAGAAATAAATAGATTCGGAGAAGCTGGAAGCTGAGCGTCGAAATGAAAAATAAAATAATTCTGACAATAATTGGAATGGGGTGGAAAAAGGTGAGTTGTGGCTCATCCGAAAATTTTCCGATTCGCTAGAGAATGCAATTTGTTTTTTCCACTTTCACCTTATACAAATATGATTAGGATGAGATTTTCATAAACAGGATTCCTTCCTGTCATGTTAGCTCATGGCTGGAGGATGCTTAACTCTTTTTCGCAGAAATCCATTTCTGGGTAAAAGCTGAGTGGAGCTAACCTTATTTATTCGTAGCTTGAAGGAGTCATTACAAATTCCAAACACAATGTCCTACCATCTTTTGAGAATTGGAGAGGGGTTCACCGAGAATAAAAGTAGTACTATTTTATTATCCTATCATTCTTTGACATTTCACATATTTTTTATTGCTTGTGTGCTTAAACCCGTGAGATCGTTTAGGTAAAGTAAAAATGTTGTTTTTTTGCCGGAGGAAAAAGACAAGAATTTTCTTTACGTTCCCTACTAAGTCCTCCTGTCACTTGTAATTTGCTAAAAACGTCTTTCCCATCCCATTTTTATTGCCTTACGGGTAAATAAGCTGGGAGTAAAGAGGCATCATGATCATCATCATCCGATTGAGTCGAGATGACTAGTCCATAAAATGAAGCTAGAGTCATCTAGCAAAGTGGGTAAAAGCTCAGACACTCAGAACACTCGACTAAAGGGAATAGAAGAGAAAAGAAAAGGCAAAGGAGAAGACGATGAGATAACGATAATGATGAATATGATATAGATGACGAGAAGGGAAAAGGGAGGAGAGGAGAAACCCTTGTTTTTAATAAATATTTCCTCTTTTCCTTCCTCCAACCGGTAATTAATATTACCTGCTGAGTTGAGTCTTTCTACTCTCTACTCCTAAACCTGGTCTGACTCTCTCGCTGTTCTCTCTCTCTCACTCCTGGAAACACACCATGTATCCTCCAACATTTGACTGATGTGATGCGATGCGTTGATGAACACGACTTAATCAACTTCATCCTAACAACTAACGAACAAATTGGCGTTTCCATTATGAGAATATATGTATATGACAACTATATTAACATACAGAAGTGTATCCAATAGCTACAATCTTTAGCACTCCAAAACAGAAACACTCTATTAATAGAATCCCAAGAGGAATGCCAGTCATTTCCAGAGAAAGGGGATGCCAAAGCAAATGAGAGCAATTGGTTTCCAAATTTAGCATGTTATACTTCAACAATGATGTATAAATTCGACATTGAGTTGGCACATGTGGGCAGTAAATGTCTCAAATTTGAAGCCATCAATACGCACTCCTACCTATCTTTACATATTCCAGAAAAATAAAGATGAGTTGGCAAAAAAAACAATTTCGCATTTTATTCCCATTCAATATCTTCAAATAAAGTTCTTTCATCCATATTAACAAAATCATAAAGGGATTTTATTACTTTTCCTCCTTTGAAATCAGAGAAAGAGGAGGATGGAACAAGGAACGTTTGTTTGTTCGACAATCTTTGATTTCGATATATGAAAGACGAAACAAGTTGAATCAAGCAACAGTTTTTAGTAACTTACAGTAAATCTCCTGTTGTTTCCCTTTTTGATATGGGAGCATCATCATTCGTATGATCACCATGGTGGTCATGAGACGAGGCAAATAAAAAATGGAACTGGGGATAACAACATGGATATCCTATTTGTAGCACTCTTTCAAGCCACAACATCATCAAAAAATGCTATATTCTCCTTTATTCTCAACAAAACAAGGTAGGAGTACAAAGAGAAGAAAAGATACGTCATAAAGGGAATTTAAAAGTCTGACTTAAGCAAAAAAGGTATCTGTTCTTGGAACTTCAAACAAGAAAAAAAAACTGACTGACTTCTGCTTGAGCAGGAGGAATAACAAAATGTGAATATGTTGAGCTCTGAAGCTGAACCACTTCTTTTAGCCAAAAAGATGAAGGAAGATTTGGCTAGTAGGTTTGTTTGTTTGTTTTGCTTGTGGTACAGAAGTTATTTGCATCAGAAAGAAAGCAAGCTGGTGGAACAGCTTGTAGTTTGTAGTCTGAGTCCGTGAGAAACGTGTATGATGATTAGTACAAATAATATGTCTATGTCTACAAAATAAGCTCAGACGTTTCTATCCGTATTCAAAAACTTTTTTCTCGGTAAACATTTAAAACTCACTACTAAGCTATATGCTAAAAAATCTTACAACTGGATGGAATCCCATTAAATAACTTGGCATCAAACTTAGACATAGCAACACACTCATTTGAGTGAGTACGACATCATTCCAGTAAAAATATTATTCACATATGGCTAGACATTTCAAAACTGCTCAGTATTACATAAGAGCATTGAAATCTGACAAGTTTTTACTTCGTTTTTTTCCTGAAACAAATTCCCACTACCTTTTTAACAATTACTATCGCTAATTAGTGAAATTTGAGGGACTCAGTTAACGAATGGTTTACATCTTCATAGGTTAAGCTTAAAAAACCTGAGTGCATGTTCCGTTACAAATTAAAGTGGTAAATTAATTTATATAAGTGCCTCTCTTTCCCTCTGCTCTGCATTCCAGAATAAGCGTTTGTATATATATATAGCATTTAGATTCGTATATATATAAACAATGAAATTTCCAACGGATTTCAATTACGCTCCCAATTTCATGTGAGTGAGTGTGATATGCTCAAAGGTGAGAGAAGCTATTGGAGATGTTGAGCTTCTCGCTGGAGAAAGAAAGTTGAGGAGTGCAGGTCCCATTCCCATATTTTCTTGGGTATATATTCCCATCATCAACATCAAGACCACTAGCACCACTACCTCTTCCACACAGTACGTTAGTACGCAAGTCTGAGAGGAGCATAGTGTTGTGTTACTTGTGTCGTTTACCATCCCAAATTCCCTTCATTTCCTACGTGTGTGGTGACTATGATGGGAGTATTAGTAGTAGAAAAAGTAGTAAAGAAAATCGACTTCCTTCCTCTCCTCCCCACTCCATCCACATGAAATACTTCCTTTTTCCCAAATGTTTGATGCTCTCTCTCTCTCTCTCTTTCTCACTCTTTTCTCTAGTTCCAGCACTCGTTTCACTCACAGCCTCGGCTCACCCATCATCATCATATCCATCTATCCATCCTTCCTTTTCTTTATTATGATGTTGATGATGGTGAGAAGGGAGAAACAGGCGTTGTGTTACTTTTATAGCAATTTACCCTCTCAAAAATACCATTTTCCCTTAGCTCTACTGTATATATACTCTGCATCCACCTATCTCTAGCTGTAATGTAATAAGTATTAGTGTAAAAATTATATTAGTTCACTTTTACTCCATATATATATAATTACTTCCTTTCTTCTCCTTGATGAAATGACAAACTACTCTCTAGTTTTCCTAATAAAAGTAAACCTTTAAAACATGAGAAGACAGGATGAGCTAACTCATTTGCACCTATGTTATTTTATATTATCGACTAGATTCTTCCGCCACTCTTCCTAATATAATAGCATTCCCTTTTTCATCTCCTCCCTGAAACAAGAGAGAAAGGGAAAATACTAATGGGTCATTTGGAAATGCTAATATTTTGTTGTGAGGAAGCCAACAAAATTTAGATGGGGTTGGGTAGAATTCAATGTGATTTGATAAAATAAGGTGATTGAAAGGGGAGAGTGGAAATGGGAGACAGGAAGTGGGACAATCCTCATTATCAAAATTTGGTTAGTAGATAGATGCAGAGGAAGAGAAAAGTAAACATTTTAAAATGGAAAATTGTTGAAATTTGCAGAGCGCAAAAAAAGGTTTATCATCTTCCTATATACATATATGACATTTGCAGGGACGCTGTAAGTAATGCAGTGATGCTGGTTCCAGGAATCAGTGTCGACTGAGAGAATAATGCAAATAAACCAAGACCAGTTAATTCAAGTTAGTGGAACAAGATGTTTCCTCATTTCACTTGTTTCCTTTTTCTAAGGAAAACTAATCTTTGCTTGTGAGTGTGAGAGTGTGTGTGAACGTGAAGAGTGAATTGAGATGAGAAGTTTTTTTGCTTCCCATTTTGTTTGTAAAGCGAAATCGTCATCCTCATTATCATCCTGTGTAAATATGATGAAACGATGGGAAATGAGGGAATGCAAGGCATGATGATTGCTTTTTAACTAAACTCTCTTCCCTTTCACAGTTTAATGTTGAGTCGAACTACTGTGCATTGAATATGGATGAAAGGGAAAGTGAGACACTTTTCTCTTGGGTGAGTGGAGATAAAGGGAAAATGGGGCGTTGACATTTGTTCCATCGCCAGTTTCATTGGAATGAAAAATTTAAGTGAGAACAGGAGAGAAAGGGAGAAAAACGGAGAGAATGATGACGTGTTTAAAGAGTTTGGAAAATGAAACTTGAGTAGCTTGAGAAGAGGCTTGTTCAAATTTGCAAATGACATCAAAACTGGGTGCTTATCCAGCAAGAATGCATCTCGAATTGAAATAGGAGCTCAAGTATTTTCACATGATGGTGCAACATCAGCATAATGACGATGTCGCTTAAGGTGAATTAGAAACAGCTGACCAAAAAATTTATAAATGTTCCCTTTCTCCTTTCCTAACAAAAGAAGAAAATGTTGGCTTCAACTTTATTTTTCCCATGTGAGTTCATTCATCCTAGTCTTTTGTTCATTGAAATCATTATGATATAAAGTCATAGATGAATTCAACAATGACAATGAGCATGACAGCATTCTTCCGTTCTCTTTTTTTTTGAATTGCATTGAAAAATACAAATGAAATTGGCAGGAGAAACCTTTTATTTCACTAGTCCATGCATTTTTGACTGCCAAAATGGGACATGCAACATGAGGGTCAAATATGCACTGGTGATAATTAAACTCATCCTATTTCATGTCTTTCTGTCACTCATCAAATTGATGGACACAATGTGTTGCGCGTGAGAATGTACCTTGCTTTCCCACCATATTTTGTCATACGAAATATACAAAGCAAAAGTGCAAAGCAAATTGCACCCGTAAAACCTATTCATACTTAACAATGCCCCTAACATTTGAACAAATTGTGCTAGCCAGCTAAACATTATACATTAGGTTACAAAAAATAGGCTCCAATTTGTGTCCTTTCTCAACTAGAGAAAGTAAAACTAGCTTGTGCACCGTCATTCTACTTGAGCTTCGTCCAAAAAGAGTTATCAAGAGAAGTAGAGCACATTTTAAAACAATTACAAACACCAATGTGTCATAAATATTGGTAATTGCAATTTATTATCTGAAACTGAGTTTTGTCGTTAACATTTGGTTTCTTGTCTGAAAAGTCCAAACAACACATTTTGTTTGAATGCAAAGCCACTACTGGTTTTCTCTTCTCCACCAACAAATCATCATATTATTGATAGAGAAAACAAAATCAATCAGGTGAATGAATATAAGAAGAAGAACAAGTTGGAAAATAATAATAATAGAGCATCAACAGAAAAATAATTAGCTTCGTAAATTAATTGCTATCCAACATTTATATCAACTATAGACATACGTACATACATACACAAGAATACTACACAAGGAAACAGGTAGATGGAAATATTTACAACTTCCATTCGCAAAACTTCAACTGGCTTACAAGCCCAGAAAACAAAAAAAAAGAATACAAACGTTCTCATTCCCATTTCATACTAAAAACGTTTTACAATTTTTTTTCATACTTGATTGCGTTGCATTGCAAACTATTGTCAAATAAACTAGTAACTAAGATGATATAGTCAGTATCATATAATATTTTATGTATATCTTCATTTCCTTGATGCAAAAACATGGACAAGAATAACTTTCATCAATTATATTACTTTCCCAATGGTAATGAAAAAAAAGAAGGTTTATAGATTTGAGCTAAATTGGAAGAGGTACAATTATATCATCAATATTTTTCATTTAATTTTAGTGGCTAGTTATTTTGAGACTGTATTGAGCAGCAGCTGCATGACAAAGTAAAGTAACATGTAACAAACTAAAATAAAGAATTTTGGATTTCATAAATAAAAATTAATAATAAAAATGTAAATTTGATTTTTAAAAAAATACTTTTTTGGATGCATTCAATTTTTTAGTAACTTTGATTAAAGTAGGTATTTGTCTTGCGTTATACAAAATGTGTAATAATGAGTAAAAAAACTTGGGATGATGATTTGTTGCTTGTTATTTTTTTAATTGGCTGTTTACTAAGGAGACTTTTTATTGTATATATTTGTTTTCATACAAAAACCTAGCATAGGGAAAGTACTTGATTGGAATTGAGTGGAACTGAAATCTTTTTGCGTTTTAAAATTTTGCAAATAAATTGTTATGAATGAGAGACCCTAATTAATAGACTGGAGAGAGAGATATGTGCGTGGCAAGTAGCAATTAAAGTAAGCGTTATTATATATTATAATATTATTTTCTATGCGCACAATAAAACGTTAATTATCTTGTTTAGTGAAACGCTTCCCATATCTTGTGTTCCTTTTGAAAAGTAAAGTAAATATATATATATATAAGTCACGATTATATTGGTGCTGTGCATAATTTTTGTTGTGTAACAAAAGAAAAGTGGAATATACACGGAATGAAACTCTTTCACAGCAACGGACAATTGGAACAGTTACGGTTCCCACGGAAATCATAACAAATTAATTGGGCACAATAACCAAACAAAATTATTTTGATTCCCTTTCACATACATATATTATAATGTTAATGTTATCTAGAACATACATATAGTCCCCATCCCCAAACCAGTTGCAGTGGCATTAGTGCTCGTGGTAAAAGAGTTAGAATAAGAAGCGAGATAGTTTTTTTTTGTAACGTAATTTAGTTTTGCTCAAGAAAATAGTAAGTGTAGTTAAAAAATTTCACTTTTTTATGTTTTTAGCAATTTTTAATATCGTTTTTCAATCAGTCATATTAAATATTTTATGCAAAAGATAATAAAAGCTTTTTATTATTTTTTGGAGTGGGTTGGTTCCTTAATACATTTTTTGCGCTTAAAATGCATGCAAAAAAATCTAATAAAATTGATTTGCTCTCTTTGTATTCAAATCAACAAAGATGGAATTTTCTTTTGCAATTTTTCATTAAATTCAATAAAAAAACGAGAATAAAATAGTGAATAATTTTTTAAGGAAAGGATGAAAAAATGAAAGTGATAAAAATAGTTTGTATCTATAAATATATAGATATATATATATAAATAGTAGAGAAAATATATAAGTATATTTATATATATATGAGCTGCTGCGACAGCCAAAATTGTACTAACCACTGTCTGGAGAACGCTGCACTGACTCGACTTGCATAGAGAGAGGAGAAAAAAACAAATAAAAACACAAATGAAAATATGTCGTTTTTTCCAGAATATCATCAGTACTGTAATTGAATTAAAGGCACCTTTCTTTGCTTTTCTTAACAAAAATGGTATTTAATTATGGTATATACACATTTAAACAATTTTCCTGTCTGGCATCCTATTCCCTGCATTTGATTAACTTAATAAATATGTAAATAAAAATAATAAAGGTTTTTTACATAGTAAAACATAACAACTTCTAAATATCCCTTTCTTGTGCATTAATGTTGAGGTAATGTGGAGAAATATTAACACAGAAACAATTTAATACGACACATTTACAAAACAAAATAAAAAAAATTATGCGACACAGTAATACTATATAGAGAGAGGTATATACATAAAATAGCATACACGTAAATTTATAATTTGAATGTACATATTATTATGTACATCAACTCTGCATTTAAATAACGAGACTGGCGCAGCTAGAATGTAAGACTAGCGCTCGTCCACCCCATGGAAACAATATGGGGTGTTTATCACACCCATATATTTATTCATATCGTTGGTTACCAACAATAATAATTATCATTTATGGAATACGATATTGTTTAAAGGTTTTATTTATGTCTAGTAAATTTCGCGTAAATATTTGTGCTCCAATTTATTATTATCAGTATTTATTTGTGTGTACCGATTATTCTTGTCGTAGCTGGGCATACCAAACTTTGATAAAGAGAAAGCAACACTTCAAAATATATATATTTAATATTACATATGCAATACATACCGGTTGAAATAAACAGTTTTGTTAAGTGAATAATAATCATCATCATTGTCTTCATAAAACTCATCACCATCACCACCATTGAAAGCTCCCAAATCACACTCCCATGACGACTGTGCCAATTCCTCCAAAATTGACTTTGTTTTTTACACTTATTACTTGCAAAACAGGAAGACAAAGGATTTCAAAAAGTGGTTTCACACAGGGAAACATCATTCAATATATATATATTGCTTCAACTTGACTCAACTTGACTTGACATTGCTGTCATTTGCAGAGAGAAGGGAAAGAGTAACATCGTGGTGGGCAAAAGGGGATTGCTATTTATTTTTATGTTGTGAATGTATGCATATGTGTGTATAATATGGAAATTGTGGATGATGTTGACATGCTGTTTACTTTGATGATGATGATAACAATGATGAAAATCGATTATGACTCCGTAACATTCCTCTTCTTAAAGGAAAATATATAAAATGTGTTAGACTAGAGCAAGCGCTCCACCCAGCGATAAGTGACGTGTGTATCATGTACACACATATTCCTATATGGTATGCGGACAATTTTTGTATATAAAATTAATTCCAAGAACCAATTCAATCAACAGGCCTTTTCCCTGCTAGATGGATGAAAGTTTTTCCCACTAACTCCACTCCAAAAACTCCAATATATAAAATATATATAACATAGCATGTCATACCATCATACGATAACACAATACCACACCGGCTGGATAGGATTCGTTAACGACAAACAATAACGCCGCTTCTCCTGTCTTGTGTGCTACGTGAGCTAAAGCCTAAGTGTGTGGTTGCGTCCGTGAATATTTGAATGTGCTTTAGCTCACCCTGTGAGTGAGTAGGGCAAGGAAGATAGAATCCTTTATTAAGTTTTGATATGCCGAAAAAGTAAATGGGAAGAGGAGGTAGGTGGAGTGAAGTAGAGAAAGAGCTGAGTTGACTTGACACACAAATATAAATTCAAATGGGGAGAAAGCATTCTGTTGTACGCAGAAAAAAAGTGAATGACTGACTGACTTGCATTGTGTGCTGAGATAACAACCTTGATGTTGATGATGATGACGATAATAATACGAAGAAGGGAGCTGTGCTAAGCTACCACTGCTATTTTACATATATCGTTGCGTTATCTATTATCTTGTGTGTGGTTTGGAAGACAGGAAATTATAATTATTTTTTTTGTGTGGGAAAATGAACTACCAAGAGAGAGACAGGCTGGATAGTAATGTCGCAAATACTGAGAAAGAAAGGAGAATAAGAAAATGTTCTACGTAACAACAGCCAATTGCCTTCTTTTGCTTTCCCTTTTTTTCTGGTTGACGTGACATTTTCTCTCTCAACAAAAAAAATGAATTCCCAATATCCCTATCTAATTTTCTACTTTCGTAATAACATGATCATACTAGGAATATAGCAATGAAAAAATAATAATTCAGCACATTCCGGTCTGCCCCCATTTTACATTGTAAAAAGCCTTGCACAGTTTCATCAACCTTAGCCTTTAAATTAGCTTGGTTTTGGTTACACAAGTGCTTGGAAAACAACAATAAATCTATATTACTCTAGTGTGTTTGCATACTTCTCATTTCTCCTGTGTGTAACTCACTCATTTTCCGAGAGAAGTCAATTTTCCAAATCATCGTGCACAATTTGTTTTGTTTTCAAAAAGCCTATTATTTCCCTTCTCAAAAGCAAACCACCAACCCTTTTTGGTTTCCCGAAACTACTTCTCTCCCATCCCAATATTTCGACATTTCGATAAATAACTATAGTCATTGACACGTGTACGAAGCGAACGCGATATTGTTCTATCAAGGCCACAGCAAACACTGGGGAAGTAAATTTGATGGGCCCACAATATTATCGTATTTCCCTAGAATTCTCCAGCGCAGTACAATATACATCACAACCAATGCAATAGATGGTTGTCATAGATAATATGCTCTGCCGTCACAATCCTTCAATAAGTATTATGCTACCTCCCCACCACAAAGCTTGAGTGATTTTATTCCTTCCATTATATTTTTGACTTCTCTACGTATTTAAAACATGTCTAACTTGAACGACTTGCTTTGTAATTTTAACGAGAGAGAATAAAAGTATATATTTTAATGTTTTATTTTCTCAAACATTATTCAAGGTTATTTTGTTGACATGGACACCTTCCAACAAATCGCGTAGGCTCGGGTTTCTTTTCCCCGCAGTATTTTCTGAAATAATGACCTAACCTACGATACTATAAAAAATTGGATATGCAATTCGCAAAGAATGTGAGCCGACCCTCACAGATAAGTAAACAGGGGATGTCCATGTTTTTTCTTGTGTAAAAGGATCTGTCTAAAGATTGTGCCTCACGGTTGGCTGGTAATGTACACCGTGCACAAGAGTAAATAAGAAATTACTAGTGTAAGAAAGGCGAGGGAGTTTGGTTTAGGCAAACAAACAGAAAGAACATATGAGACCAACTACAATAAGTCACGGATACTAAAAGACGTGTGTGTGTGTGTGACAACAAGACGCTAATTCGTATTAAAGGATGAACTAATAATGTGAATGACACATGTCAACTTTGTTCACTTCTCTTCTCCTTTAAAGTGAAAATAGAGATGGTTAAACAAACTTGCCAACAAAATGTGTAAGATCTACTATCAACTATTGAGTCAACTGTCTAGTGTGTACCTAGCAATTTGTGCGTGGAAGGAAAACTGCGATATTGTCATGATTGACCATACTGAATCTTGGGAGAGGAGGAGTGACTCTTTTTTATTATTGTCAGTGTGTATAAGCTATCCGATCATGGATACCAAATATGACAAAACTGAAACGACCAGTGGAGAAAAAAATATGAGCCCAAACTAGAGATGAAATGATGTTGATCATGATCATGATCAAAACTTGTACTACATGTCCATAGCAACGTATATATTTACTATTTACCTAGATATATACCGAAGAAATGGGAGCTCTCTATCTTTAATCGAGATTTGAGTAAGATATCTTCTCTCACTTTTTTTTGTAGCCGACGAATATTTCATATGGATCTCAAAGTTACTCTACCTTTTTTGACTGTGGTGATCATCTCATCCCATGTTATATCATAAAGCTAAAAGCCTAAAGGTTGATGTTGGTGTGGTTCTATGGTGCTATCATATCTTGATAATATTTTGTGATCAAAATCAACCATATAAACAGAACATGATCCTGATCCTTCTAGTTTTTTTTATTCTGCCCTACTCTCTTCTCTTAACTTACAAGCAGTATATTGCATTGGTTGCACATGTTGAGCAAAGATAATAAAAAAGGAGGAGATGCGAGATGAGTTTGAGATGAGAGGGTCGGTCTCCTAACCTGAAAGCTGATGGTTTGTGAACAGGTGCATTTTTCTAGCCTCATATCATGTGGGCGGATTGGATAAGGCAACCTATTATTATTTATATCCAAACCGTGCTCAATCTAGTACACAAAATAAATCTGAATGGAAAACTGTCATTGATCCCTCTCTCTCTCTCTATCTACCTTCCTTCCAAACAGATTCGTTTAATGTTCACTATGAGATGTTGAGTTTTTTGCATATAGAAGCGGACTACATGCAAATCTCTTTGTAAAAGTTTTGTTTAAAAAAATATCATAGCGCACTTTAAACGTTATTGAAATCCTTAGTCATATCAATATCCATCCTAGTTTTATTTTAGCTTCTTTTGAGATTTGCAAAGATTTAGTAAAAGTGGGGAGCAGTTCTTGGCGAGATAGAAATGTAAACTATATAGAATGAAAAGAAGATAGAGAGAGAGTACACGTAAGAATGAGAAAATTATGGAGCAGATGGCATATTTTATGAATGTCCATATCCATACAATCCTCCTGACTCAAATGACTCCAAACTCAAATGGAAGGAAAGAGTTGCTGCCTTGTGGACAATATGTTTGCAAAGTTTATGTCCATTTTGTACAATCCTTATTTCTCTATTACTTTATTATGATGTCTTTTTTAAGAGAGGAAAAACTCTTGATATATTATGATGATCCCCTCATGTAAAATATTGGATTATCATCACGTAAGTGTCTGTTAGTATTGAGTTGAGAAGACAGAAAAATTATTATAGACGTCCCACACCAAAACCTTGAGTGTCATAAAATCACGACACAAAAATGGCGACCATCATTTCTTAATAAATATAACCGTGCCCGCGCGGTGCGTCGATGCAAAAACTAAAGTCTTAAGTAAGCGTACACATGTCTTAATCGCAAAGTTTGAAGAAGAAAAATCGTTTTAAATAGCATCTTGACAAAAAATCTCCTGTGGTCCTCTCTGATGCAGAGAGAAGATTGTCACCTAAATTAGTTTATCATGTGGCCTACTTAAAAACTTAACCGTGAGAGGATGACGGTCCGACAAAATCTTTGCTGAAATCTGATACGTGGGGACAGATGCTGATAAAACTAAAACTATCCTCATTACCTAATACCATCATATCATCCAGTGTCAACAGAATCGACATGGGAATAATGTGTTAATGGTGAATATTTTCACGACAAACTTATGAATACTTAAACTTTTTTTGTAAAAACAAATTGTAAAATCATGTTGGTTAAAAGAAAACAATCCAAACATTTTCTTACAAAATTAAAAATATTGTGGAAAAAGTACAAGAGGAAAGGCTCTTGGTTGAGCTACATATATTTTTCAACTTCCCTTTTAAATATTCACATTGGCGAGATTATGCTAATACAAATACACATATTGCCGAATGTACACGACTGGTTGTTTGTACGTTGTCCAATACAACAAGGTTTCTTTCATAAAAAACTAAATTTGCTATAGTATAAAATTCCCAACCAACAGTGTATTACTGGTCCATCAACCAACTCAAGTTGTACACCTTTGTGATAAAAAAAAGGTGAAAATTTTGTTTAAAAATAGATGGGTTGCTAAAAAGTTTAGTTTTCGATCCGCCTAAATCAACACAAAAAAAACTTTGTACTAACTCTGGGTGACACTCGAATAAAAGCTTATGAAAGTATATAGTGCTTGTCTTGTCTCTTTCACAAATTTTTTTTTTCGGCAA
>JAANSM010002180.1:0-15794 GCA_036850725.1 Orchesella villosa
ATACACTTTGCAACATGAAAAGAAGCGAAGATAGTTGTAGCTTTTTATGAAGTTAAAACTTATTTTTTCAAGTTTATCATGCTCTCGATCTTGCCTTGAAAATCGATACTAAAATCTTATATCGACATGCATTTTTTTAGATTTTATATGCCCCTTCTTCTTCCTTCTTGATCTTGTTATGTTAGAGAAAAAGTTCAATGTGAATATTTGCTAGGAACTTCCGCTCCCTGTTATGATTACCAAAGCCGAATTGAAGTCAAAACTCACACTAACGTGTAACGTGTAACCCAAGTTATTATTTCCCGGAAGCAAAACAGGAGATTTTCATTTCGTTAGAGGCATTCATCAAATATCAGAATTGAGCGGGCTTAACCGTTCTATTCACCATATACACGTATGTATATTTACCGCATATTATTATGTATTGCGGTTCTCATGTTTGGAATTCAAAATATGATTATGTAACGGCCCATTAACTCCAGTAATGAAGTGCAAATTGGGTTAGGGAGCACACTAGTGTCAATTAGGAATTATAATGAAGATGAGCTGGTGTTGGTTTTTGGGTACTTGTTTCTCAATTCCCATCATCAGCACATAAAGTACAATTTGCTTGCTTGTAATTTTACTAAATGTATTTTGAGTATATACACTTATTTCATCTTGCTTATTTCCCACTATACTATTGACAATTTGATGCGTCATCACATCCCATATAATAGCTTATCACTTTGAAGAATTGTACATTATCATTTAAGTTTAATGTAATGACAAGTTCCACATTGCGATGATGACAAGTTGATTATTAGCTTTGAAGGTATTATTCGCTCTGTTCCTTATATCTTCGATAAAATAGATTAGAAAGCATGCAGAGTTGGATGTATGAAACTGCGTGTATATGTTTAACCAACTACTTCCTGTAAACATGTTGCTAGTGAAAATGTCCTTATTGCTTTCTCGAATCGATAATATAGTAATTCAATATAATTGCGTAATATTGAGAAACATTCGATTTGCCATTGGAATCGTGACGTATTAGTATTTATAATCTAAAACCCGGCACGATTGTGAGCAGTGCGTCTCTCATCAAAATTCTCAAGTTATTTTTATCACAAACCCGGAGGGTGCGAAAACTTCACGCATGATACAATAAGTTATATAAACCTGTCTGCTTGTTGTTTATCAAGCATTTCTCTTCAAAGAGAGCGAAAATACTGATCTTAGCAAAGCAAGTACTTCAAAATACGTTTTATGACATAAGTGGTATTCGATTCGATAAATGAAACAGAAAGAAGTGGAAAGTAATGTTGTATTTGATGACAGAAAGGTATACATAAATGAATGCAAATGCAGTAGTCATACACTTCATCATCGGTAAGGTGTAACTTTAAAGGAATTGTGTCAATTCTGTCACTAAATAAACCCCTAAATTGACTACACGTACGTACTACGTACTTCACCCTCTTCCCGGTTTGGCAGTAGCTAAAATTCTCATATGCGAATGAGATATACATTTATTCACAGTCACCGCGTATTTACCTTCAACGGAAATGAACAGAGAATTGGGTATTAGCACCCATACACCCTACATTATATGTACCTTAGTACACAGCAATATTCTTCAATTATCCTCATCAGGAAAAGTCAATTCTAGTACTTTACTCTCACAAGGAATTTCCATAAAACCTAAGTGTGTAGGCATGGACTGGGTGATTCAATCGTAAACTGCTTTTGACAAGCACTTCTCTCCAACAGGAAACGAGGGAAAGAACATAAAACCTATTGACACCGAAGAAGCAAGTAGGTGAGTTGTAAAATGCTATTAATAATGCAAATCTTGTTACCAAGAAGCGATTTACCCGTAAATAATATAGACAACCTATTTTCCTCTCTCTCTTTTCCTTCCTTCCTTTCTGCTTTAGCCCCTGTGTCACTTATTCACTCCTTCCTGACCTTAAAATCTTAGAGAACGGAAAAGCAAACAATTTAGGCAACTGCCTTGAAAGCACTGCAGACGCGGACTGTTGCCTATAGATTTTGAAACAGCTTTTATACACATCTAATCATACTGTTCCGGTTCAGCAATTTTATTGCATGTTATCAGGAAAGAGGAAATGACGAGAAAGGAAGAGCAAGCATACCATTGTAACAAAATGTGCTTCTGTTTTCCTCCAGTTACCTGCTTCCCATTCAAAATGGCAACTATGGGAAAAGCTGACAGTTGAAACGGAAAGGTGTGTATACTAGAGAGGGAAAGTACGACTGCGAAATGGTAAAATTGACACCCTTTACACAATCGTAATATAGCTTTGCCTTTTGTTAGGAACGGAGAGGATGTTGTGAATAAATGAAAGGCACTAATTGAAGTTGACTGTGTGACAATTGAGAAGTACGACGAGTATTCGAAAAGGTCAGAAGGATTTTGCTTTATATTATAGTGTTCCAAACTGGTTGAGCGCTCTTGTAAAACAGCTTCATATTTCAGTTCTTCTCTTTCCATAGGACACTGAAGACTGATATTAGCATACTATAGATATATAGAGATATACTCACACTCAGACTAAAATATTAAAAGGAACTAATCAATTTGTGTTGGTTTGAATCAAAGGTATTCTCGCCTCAAAATCGGTCAAGTGGCCGATGTGGTAATCTGGTCACTGAAGCATGTTGTTTACCCGCTGTTTGTGGCAGGTTGAGAGCCCCAGAAGAGGAAAAAGAGAATGATCTGATTTGGGAATGGGAATGAAAGAGAAAAATATATAGTTTACAAGAATTTTCTCCATTTTAGTTGTAACAATAAGCGCTTCATTGTTGTTATTGTTGTTGATGATGATGATAGAAGAGTCGGTTCAACAGTCCGTGAAACAACAAAGATTTCACGCTGCATTTCCCTCTGGCACCGTTCCATAAAATAAAACTTGACTCCCTTTTACCCCATTCTTTCCAGTCAATAGAATCCATCACATGGTTATACAAGAGAACGGCACATTGGTGAGCTTCTTTAGAGTATCAGTCAAGTGAAATGTTGAATGATGCAAAAAATGAGAAAGAACTTAGCTCCTCACTACTCCTAACAAGATTTTCAATGCATTTGTGAGCTGAGCATGTAAGTACGTAAGTAAGTACAAAGGCTCATTATTTTCATCAGCACATTCATTTTCTATTTGACTGGGATCTGAATTTTTTTTTATGGTGATATGGTTTCAACCAAGCAAAGTGAAGTCCTTACGCACAAACGTCTCATGTGTATAATGTTTACTACATGAAGGAAAAGTAACGTGCATAAAAGGAATTGTTTTTTACTGCACAGTTTTTTTAATGCTCTTGTAAAATGAATTGTTTTATATGGCATGGTCAGGAAAAATAATGAAAAACAAGAGGAAATCTGAAAGTGTAATAACCTACAGTTTTTGTCCTGGCTTTTACTCGCAACCAGTTCATGTTTTGCAACAACTTTCCTCGAGAGAAATAAATTTGATCTCGAAATGCCCCCATTTGAATGCTGATGCGTGTACTCTCATGAGTTATCATCACAATTTTTTCCATTACTCGCAACCAGTTCATGTTTTGCAACAACTTTCCTCGAGAGAAATAAATTTGATCTCGAAATGCCCCCATTTGAATGCTGATGCGTGTACTCTCATGAGTTATCACAATTTTTCCCATCATGTTTTGACGGGATAACTGGCAGCTGGCTATAGGTACCTAAGTCGTATGAGGGAAAAGTATACTTTTTGTGTTATTACGGGACTGTAATATCTTCCATTAGTTATAAGATTATTCCATGGAGTATATATATATGCTGGAATAAATGTTTAGAAATTCTCCAATTTTCCAAACAACCCTTTTTGATTGTCATACAGTCATACTGCATTCGACAAAGTTATCTAAACTGGCTCAAGCCGGATATTAAAGAAAATGTCCGTAACAAACAGAGCGGATATTATTTAAAATTTGAAATGATTTTAAACATATTCTTGCTCACTCGTCTCACAATGACTTTATGTGAAGCAAGCGGTTTAGCAAAAAAAATACTCCACAATAAATATTCAATGCAATGGGGGTTTTATATGTACACCTATAAGTACTTACTCATGACTCGATTCATGCTATGCTCGATCGAGCTAGGTTTGTGGTTTTGTTATTTGTATCTGTCCGTTAGTTTGGCACGTCATAATTTCTGGTATTTTACCAGCGGGCTATAGAAAATACTGTATATTAAAATATCACAATGACATCAATTTTAACATATTCTGGTCAACTCACTCAAACGCTCAAAAACCTAGGGGCAGTTCTTGAATGATTGCGTTGTGTTATAACTATTCGTGGGTAGCATTTAAGTTGCTAGTTTTATACTTTCCTGTTCTTGCGTTTATTTATTCAAATACTGCTGATTCTGTCATAACATGTCATGTACATACCTTTACCTCTTTTCGTATCTTTTTTCTAAGTAGAAGACACCGACATGTCAATTTAGTATTCAATATATGTGGTTAGGGTGAGCACAACTAAAAATACACTATTTGAATTCAAAACAAACACAATACTTATGGCATAAGAAATCAAGAGACAACATTCAATTTTATATTCAAGATTCAGTCAAAGATACATAAGGAAGAAATGCCAGTTTGCCAAAACATTTCATGAATTCTCTGCTTGTATTATCTGGCAATTCTGGCATGTAACTTATTGGAATGAATTCTGTCGGAGCTGGAGCTGGCCATGGCACACGTGCGGTGTGTAGTTATGTCCTATGTAGTTTTATGCTTCCATTGTCATTCATGAATGTATTCATTTCTCCTTTTAAAATCAAGGACGACAAAATTTGACGACGATGATGATACAACATAACTCACAAGATCTGTCTCCAAAATCAAGGTTTCGGCGATTGTCTGGATTTCAGAATATATTTTGTGAATTGATGTACAGTCTTCTTCATTATTTTTCAATTCAAGATTGTTCATTCTCTTATTGTGACTCGACTGAAACTCTCTTTCACATTTATAGCGTCAACGATTCATACCAAATGTAGAATTTTTAAATCTTCAAAAGAATACTTATGAAAGCGCCCATTCTTTAAAATGATTTATCAGTGTTCAATGTCAAATGTGTGACAGGAAATCTTTTTGAACATCCTTAAATGGTTAGTGTTTCAGTGATTCTCAGTAAAATGTAAAACAATGAGACTCATCAGCCTTGAAATTAAATTACACTTGAATTATTTAAAATCAATTCAGATTCTGATTCTAAATTTCAGACATCGTTCATTGGAACAACAACTGATGTCTTTTCCGAAGCAGAAAATTATGTTCCATTCATATTTAAACCTATGTTGCAAAGACATATTTTCTACTGTCGTTTTTTCAAACTTTAAAGACAAAAGATATAAATTTGGTTTTTCATCTTCAATAACTTCCGCAATCTATTTATGAGCCTGCCAGAAGCTTGATGTTATTTCTGGCTTACATATTAGCAGCAATACCCAACCACCAACTACATGGAAGCGCTTAATTTTAATAAACCATCATTCCCACGTCACTTTCACTTTTATCTGTTCTGCTTTCTCCTTTCCCGAGACTAGTCAGTGTCATCATGTCATTTTTATAATATGTGTCGGATGTCACAAGAGACAAATCCCATTTGTTCCATCCATGTCTCGTTTTTAACTAAAGCTCTTCCCGAAATACCTCAACTTGGAAATGGAAACATGCTTTGAAAGCAAAAACACTAGCCACATGGATTCTGCTTCTGCTTTCCCTTTTAAGAATAAAAAAGTATGACACACATGTTCAACGGGAAAAGTTGCTGGGTAGCTTTTACCATATATCCTTTGAACTCCATGAAACATTATCTTTTCTACGTTCGTTACATTTTATTTTTCTCCACTCTCTCTCACTCTCCATTATGGTGGTACACACTTTCAAAAAACTGGTTTAATATATATTGCTTTCCTTTGGTAGTAGTTGAAGCAAAGGAAAAGTGGTACGTGATTGTCATTGGATTAGACAATTGGGTTTGCTTACAGTTATTATGCATGCATTAAAGACAAAGGAAAACAAAAATAAGTTTTTTGGTGAAATGTGAACATGTGAACTCAACCAATAGGAAAAAATAGGATGTGACAAAAAAGTTTTCATCAAAGTAGGAGAGAGAGGAGGTGAGAGTTAGACATGGATGAGGGAAAAAAGTTTATTCCAGCATATTTCCTGTTTTGCAAGCTTTTCATTTTATTTCTAACTCGTACTGAACAGCATAAAATTTTATTCTAGCTACGTACGTATATACGTACAGAAGAATAATGGTACAAATCTACAACAGTTCCAAACTGTATGGTGAACTATATAAGTAGACGAAAATTATCTGGCAGTGTGGGAACCGAATGTTACTCAAGAAAAGAAACGAGAGTTTTAAAAATTGGGCCAATTACAAACACTTGAACTGTTTGGGTTTTCGAGGCTTAGTCCACATGTCTACACCTGCATATCAAACTTCAGACGTTCAGAGACTTTAGAAAATTAGATACGCACGATCGAAATACTTATCTGAGCTAAGCATAAAACCTTCTCACATTAGCTGTTGGTACACACCAGACAGTCAACAGTGTAGATATTCGTTATGGATGTTGTAATACTCATTTTTATATGTATATTTACAATGAAAATAAAAGACTATCATCATCAATAAATTATTATAGTCAGAACGCTATGTATTCATATATATATCTTATAGCATTCAGCTGAAATTGCAGTTTCTGTAAAAAAACTATATTATTAAGGACAAAGACCTACCTGAGCAGCAAAACTAATCTGTTGGTTAGTCCACCGATGATCCCATTGAAAAGGAAAAATGTTCGAAAATTAGATACGCACGATCGAAATACTTATCTGAGCTAAGCATAAAACCTTCTCACATTAGCTGTTGGTACACACCAGACAATGTAGATATTCGTTATGAATGTTGTAATACTCATATTTTATATGTATATTTACAATGAAAATAAAAGACTATCATCATCAATAAATTATTATAGTCAGAATTCTATGTATTCATATTTATATCTTATATAGCATCCAGCTGAAATTGCAGTTTTTGTAAAAAAAACTATATTATTAAGGACAAAGACCTACCTGAGCAGCAAAACTAATCTGTTGGTTAGTCCACCGATGATCCCATTGAAAAGGAAAAATGTTCGAATCTTTGCGTGAAGCCTCAAAATACCATATATTCACGCGTTCTCCTAACTAATTCCTCTCCTGGGCTTGTATTCTTCTCCTGGAAATGCCTACCTGATATAATATAGTTCTTGAATGAATGATGCGTGTGGTTTACGAAACGTGAGTGAGCTAACCAATTTGAGCCCAAAGAAAGTTTGAATTACACAACTGTCCTACTTTCAATATACCACAATCCACAACCACCTTTCCCTTCAGAAACGGTTTTCCAGATATGTTTGAAGATGAAGTTCGTCCTATCTTTGTGAACACTGCACGTTATACCATTTATTGGATCACCCATTCAACTCTATAAGAGTCACGGAAGGTATTGAATGAAAGGTAGGTATAGAGTATATATGGTCTTGAGATAAAAGTTGAGCTTAAGAACATGTACCAAACCAACCCCAGTGGTTTCTGCCATCTTATCAGCAGTCAACAGAAGGGAAATGTGAAAGACCAAAAAAGAAACCTAAACATTTTCTTACAAGTTATTCAATTTATTTTTACTAATGCACTTTGTGTACAGGAATGATCATCGAAGCTTCAAATTTTTCGCTAGACGTATTAAGGTGAATTGGGCAGCATTTTCCCCACGAAAATTAAGTATATACATACCTTCTTCTTTTCCTCACGCTCAAGTGATATTATGATGGTTAGCACTTTAGCTAAAAGCTTGGAACTACACACTTTACTTATTTTTTAATAAGATAAAAAAACCTGATAGTCAAGTTTTGTGTCCTAGTTGCTCAATATGGGTTTGGATATATTAAGTTCTTGTGTACTTTCCCTACAATTTATTCCATGCAGCCATATCTTCCTATATGCACACATTTAAGCTCGTCATCATCATTATACTATTTACACTTTTCCTGTTGATATCCTGACTTGACTTCAGAGAGGATTATTCAGTGTGGCTCCTTACCTACTTTATTTAAACGCGTTGTTGTCTCATTACTTCAGCTTCCGAAAGTAATAATATTCTTCGTATATTGTGAAGTTTACCAAACTATATAGTTTAATGCATTTTATCAATAACTCTCAGAAACACGGAATATATATTAGGGAGCATCATCGGCATCATTACAAATAAAGAAGAGGAAGTAAAAACCCATCAAATATTTATGTGTTTATTGATGACTCTTCATGAACGAGTAAGTTTGCCTTTCTTTAAGGTTTAATATATATAAGAAGTTCATCATTGCGTATCATACATAAAGACATATATAGCTTTTAAATCAAGTGTATCAATAAAGTTGTTGACGGTGACGGTACTCAAGAGGAACAAGTAAGTAGGGTACATTCATTATATTACAGTCAATTCATTACACCACTTTCAACTTATAACAAGTTAGAGCGGAGGACGTTATTACTTTCTTCCATTTATCTTTTCCTATTTTATATAAATTGCGGTATTCCCTCGGAGAAAGGGGAGATGGTCGGATGTCGCGATGTCGGATATTAAAACCAGATAAAACAGAAACTAATCAAGAAATTTATGCAACGCATTTCCATCTTCTTACAGGCAAATCCCGCAAATCTTTATCAATAAACGAGTCTGAATTCTGAATCAAGGAAGTTGTTGTCTGTCATCAGATTTCCGTAGGAATTTCATACAGACATATTTGGGGCGAATGAATACTTTCATTCTGTATTTTTACAAGTTGGAGTAAATATAAGGTTGATGTATGATTTAGTTGCACTCAATTCTACGGTTGTTGAGTGAAAAACACGTTTTCAATGTTTATGTTTATTATATCATAACAAAACTTGTAAAATCTGTATCAAATTCTTGCCGAGTTTTTCTTGTCAACTTCCCAAAAATTCTATATGAGTGTGTTTACTTATTTTGATATAATAGAAAACATTTTCACTTACTTATACACTCATAATTTGGAGTGAGTCGTAGATTTTCACATACTTTACACGCATACAGCATATGGATGTTGTTATCTTAAATTAAGTGGGGGTGATTTGTGATAGGTTTCAATTTTCAATTATTATATGTAACACATCTGCAATAGGCGGTTGCAACTGGAGCTTCCTAAGCCGAACCTTACTAGTTTACGATCAACGATGAGTCACAGCTTTATCTCAGCAAAAAGTACACGATGTATATTATTTAAAAAATGAAACTTGACTTCCTTTGGAATACTATTTCTCATATTACGAAGTAACTACAGCAAATGTACTGCAACCTACTGACATGGTTGGTGTCCCGAAACTGGACGTTCTTCAACAACTTAGTCAAATTAAAATGTTGCTTATGCTTATGATAGAGCTTTATTACTAATTTGCATTATGCATTATGATGATTTGATGATGCACGTATTATTATGATGCAGTTATCAATTATTGCATAAATTATTTCAAGTCAATTGCTTGTAATTGCTAGTCAAAATATATAAACTTTACCAAATCCTATGCAAAAGCATTTTTTATTGCCCTTTATAGATGAATTTAATTTTAATTCATAATTAAAGCCTGGACAATTGCCGACGTAAAAATCCAACCCAAGTAATTGGAGTGGCGGACGATTGTTGTGATAATTAATTCATTCGCCTTTTTATTTCTAAGATGTAATTAGAATGACTGGAAAATACATTGCCAATTGCCATGTTGTGTTATAGATTTATGTATATTGATTAGAGATAGTTTGCATAATCTTGCAATGTAATCGTATAATACGTGAGATCAAAAGAAGTAGATAGTAAAGAAAAAGGGAAANTATTGATTAGAGATAGTTTGCATAATCTTGCAATGTAATCGTATAATACGTGAGATCAAAAGAAGTAGATAGTAAAGAAAAAGGGAAAACGAGATTAGCTACTGGTTCCAAACAATCCAAGCCCAAACTATCAATCAATCTCTAATCTACTTTATCATTCTTTTTACCACGATTTTTATGCAGAGCTATAGCATATCAATTTAAAGGTTTATATGTTTCTTTATTCCAGAGAAATCTTGTCTTGAGTGCTACCACTTTAATCAATACTATATCAAAGGCAACCTTGCCTAGCAATTATCTCTCTTTCGTCTCTATCAAACGGACCGATTGCCGATTCCGTGTTGATTAAAATTGTATAATCTTGGTTAGGACTGACTGAGCAACTTTGATAATACAATGTCAGCAGCAGCAGCAGTACCATATAAACAAAGCAAGTACAAGTACGTCCGTAATTTTATATGTAAAACTCATAAAAATGTTTCTTATCATCATGATTCAGAAGAAAGAGAAGTGGGAATCCAGTCACAACCTTCCAACTCTTCTAACTATAAAACATTTTATACGTCCGTGCGTAAAGAAAAAAATGTATTTGTGGTACTATGGCTGGTTTTCCTAATCAGAACCAGACTAGACCTTCTTTATGGCAAGGCGAAGGCAACGAGGACCTTAGCCCTTACAGAATTCCATACAGCCAAAGAATTTGATAGAGACAGCAAGAAAAAATTAAAGTACAAGGCGAGAATAATAAGAGATCTCATCTGATCATCTCAAGAGCATCAACTCAACATCAACTTAAAAAAAGTTACTGAGATGTTGCAGTTTGGGAAGACAGAGGCACGGGCAGTAAAATAAGAAAATCTTTTTTGATGATTCTTCACATGTCATGTCATGAACAGCTATATATACTTATATAAAAAACATCACTTTTTTTAGTCTTCTTGACTGACAGATATCCCAACTTGTTCCTCATCATAGTCATGCTCTCTCCACACTCTCTTCAAGCTCGTACGTGCAAACTGCCTCAAAAAGATCAACGTCAACATAGCAGAAAAGACAGAAGAGATCAAAAAGTGGACAGCAAACAAACAGGGAATGCTCCCAATTAAGGCAATTATCAATGACGGTCATCTCTTTCCCGTCTTCACTTTGTGTCAACTTTATTCTCTCCTCTATCATATTATATATATATAATATCCGTCTTGGCTCAGCTATATACTTAATATAACAAAATATGTCTTCCTTTTTGATGACGAAGACCAGTTGCCAACTTCCAAAACTTGAAGTGATGTCTATTAGTTAGTATTTGATAAATGACTCGACAACAATATGAACCGCTACACATAATCTTGACATTTTTATCATGCAATTTTTCAAATAAAAATATATAATCCCGATAAGTTAAAAAAGGAGTTTTAATGCCAAGTAGTTTGCACACCTCTAAATCCATCATATAATAACTACGCAATCCTGTCCTTATACAGGCTATAAAAACGTGAAAATAAAAACTGGTGCGGATAATTGCTACTATTGCACACTACTAATTGTAGCCTGTTCAACTTGTGCTGTCTACCAACACCATAACACCAACCATATATATATGTATTGTATTTAAGTGAAAGATCACGGCGGTGGATAAAGGGTCAGCCTGATTTTGATACGATAATATCCCCTTTTTCACAGCAAATGGCGAATATATTTCATGCAAATTTAGAAACGTATATGTCAAACCATTATTATTGTGCTTTTCACCAAACAAATGCTGTCCAAAACCTCTTCCTACGGATTTTGGACAAGCTTCATTAAAATAGTTTTGCATGAAAATGAAATAGTTTACTGATATGTGTGTGATATCCATGCATTTTTACATATTTTTCTTTGTTGCACACAAATAATAAACGCACCATAAACAATTAATAAACACAGATCACGCAAGCCAAATATTTATGGAAATTTTTGTTTTATGTAAGCTCAAACAAAAGCGCATGGCATTTAAAGTCTAAGAAGAATAAGAACATTTGTTGTAGGCAAATCCCTTTTTGCTTTGTGAAATGAATAACATGCATTTAACCATCATTATTGTCAAGTGTTTACTTCTTTGTTGTTCTTTTATAGAGTTTTGAGTGATGGGATGTGATAGTTTTGATGAGGATGACGACGATGTTAATGACGGAATCTAAAGAAGGCACGAGACATTGATAGCCCATAAAAATGTGGTAGTATAAATATAAAATATGTATATTAAGGTAGCTAAGAAAAATGGGAATAATTAAATTCAGTTAGTAAAAATGAGAAAAAAATAAGTCGTGCATATGATCAAGATCAAGCATTAGTCCTTATATATCAAATAGTACAAACCGTGACAAATGTATTCATAAATTTACTTTAGTTTGTCTGTAGACAAAAAATTGTAACAAACAAAAGAAGTAAATTCTTTTACACAAGCAACTCTACTAAAAAAACTAAAACAGTAAAAGAAATTGGATATGAAAATGAAACCACTTTGAAATTTCCCTTTTCTTAAATTAGATCTTTGACATGGGCAAAAGAACAAAAAGTAGATGAACAATGAATGACAGTTAATTTAGTGTTAATATAATATACATATATAGGCAGGCGCATGCTTATAGTTATCGGTTATTGCAGTTGCCAAAAGACAGTTGAACCATTCATTTAATTTCATTTTGAAAGATGATAAAAGAGTGCAAAACAGTAAAAAGTCAGCATAATAAAATATGACTGCAAAAGCACAAGATAGAGAGAGAGCTCACACAACAACAAAATATGTTTATAGCTCTTTTTTCCTTTCGCGAGCATTTAAGTAGCCAATTTGGCACTAATAAATTGTTATTTATAACGTTGCATCTTGTGTTGTCTGTTGTATTTCATTCGTGTGTTCATTTTTCTCTGTTTGCGTGTACATGTACAAATAATGTCGGGTTGTCTGTCTACTTTAATAAAATTAAATATATTACTGACACAAGGTACTACTCACACAACAACATATAATATCTAACTACATTTTTTTAGTAATCTTTTTTCGTCAAGACACAAGACCTGCCGTGTCGCTCTCTTCAAAGGTTAAGTTCAATGCATTCTTTTCTTTGAAGAGAAAGAATCGGCTTACAAACATCTGGTTTTTTTAGAAGAAGTGCATACACCTCACGTACATTCACATTGACCAAGAAGTCTTAGATAAAAAAGGGTTAAAATGAAGGTGCAAACAAAGTTTGAAGTGGTGTGCTTTTAATAGAACAAATCGATTGCATGTGCATTTTTACGAAGGGGGGCAATGCAAATATTTGCATATTACTCATTAACTTATGCATACGATATCATACATCATAATTTTATCATTCCACTTTTTTCACATGTACCAAATTTTATAAAACACACATAAAACAAAATTCTTTTACCATGTAATTTCTTAACTTAAACTGTAATTTGCATTTTGCATTAAACATTCGGGAAACAACAACGCCCAATTAGATAGACAATAAAAAATCAGGTCATGTCGCATAAAACTATGAAATACACATAAATTAAGAGAAAACAGATCATTTTCGAGCTGTATTATAAAAAGTAGTACTCAAGATCATTAATTACGTTTGCGAATTGGAAAAAAAGTATGCATAAAAATCACCATTTGCTGTCGATACCAAAATATTTCATTTCTCTAAAACAATCTATGGTTTTAGTAATTCGCAAAATTTTCATAGCATATCAATACCACAATGAAATCAGGCAAAATGCATGCAAAATGTAGACAGAAAATATTTTTGTCACAAATTGTATAATTATTTCTTCACAAAATCTCGACAACCAAAATGGAATGGTGCAAACGGTATATATGGTATAAGTCTCTCTTACGAACACATACAAAAGTTCACAGGCTATAGTCAAAATTCGATGCACATAATATCCCATACATTTACATTACGACGTGCAATTTTCATGGATTTCTAATCAAATTAAGTGAAACGAACATCACTGTTTATGGCTTTTGAATGTATGTAATATGTGTGATTTTCAGTCGTAAATCATGGAATTAACTGAGCAGCAAAGAAAACTTGTTGGTTTCCGGTGTAATTTATCGTACAAAAACGTTAAGGATTAAAATGTGCATTGATATGCAAAATATTTTCATAAAAAAGTCATGAACATTCTCACAGTTTTGTTACCCCCACACGCAGCTCCACAAGACAGGCACAGACGAAGTGATGATAACCTTGATGAAGCATATTGAGTCAGCAAAAAGAGTATTTCCAAAATGAAGATCAAGGCTTATGTAATAAGGTCTTCGTGAGTGATTTGGTGTTTTCATCTAGATGTTTAGTACTGAATTGAATTGTAGTGGCAGTTTAAAGGTGATCGCAATCATTTAGTTTACATCCTTGACGAGATTGAGTTCAGAAACAAGCAAAGTTTCTTAAGTATATAACTAAATCTTCACTTGAAGCTCGTCAGAAAGTTCGCTCCTTTTAAATCTAATTTAATTTCGTGCGTGTCTGACAAGGCTCAATAGTATAATCTAAAATAACTTACTCATTTATAGAATAACTTAAGTTATTGTTATGATGATAATCACTACTAGGAAATACCACCCGAATTCCGACTTGATAGGGTTACATTTCGATAAGTTTGGTACACAAGGTCATCAAAACCTTAATAGCTCCTTTTCACATTCACAGACGCTTATTTTTACGTTCCCTGGTTTCCTGTATGTTGCATATAAGATCCATTTTGTTACATAGTTTTGTCTGGATTCCATTGTATTTGTAGAACACAATAAGTTTTTCTTCAACCTCGTCACAATTCCCCGTTAATCATATCGTATTTAAGTGTCCTTATGATTATGACAAACCCAGACATCTGCAGCCAGATATTAGAAAAATGACTAAATAATCATTATTCATTAATACCGTAATCAAAATTCATACCATTGTCAATCTAGGATCAGATCAACCAACCCTAACATATTTTTTTTCTCATAGGACCAGCATAGGACAAGTCGAATGACAAAAATGTGATTTATTTCATCAGATGACCACAAGCAAGCACGCACATACAATGCATCATTAATGCTACAAAAGTTACTTCCAAAAGACAGATCGTTTAATAGCTCATAAACTTCGGACATATCTGTCAGTCCAACTGTCAATTTAGTTAACCTCCTCATATTCTTTTCATGAAATATGCATGTCTTGTATGAAGTCTTAACTATATTGAATATTTGATTTCTATCATGAGAGATAAAAAGGCTTTGGACTAAAAAGTAGGAGAAAGACGAAGAAAATCTAATTGAAAGTCAAGGCACAAAGGAAAAGCTTTTGGACCACCTAGACTTCTAACCAGCCAAGCCAGACTAGAAACTATAGTCAAGCCTTTTTTCTGAGATATAGTTAGTTATAAGTATTCCGGTCAATACCACAAAAGTTCTCATCCAGGAAACTCTCATAAGAGGAGAGAAAAGAGAAGAGGTGGATGGTAGAGATGCCGAGAGATAAGCTCAAAGAGCTTCACTTTTAGCCTTTGAAGCTAACACTGCATTAAAGAATGACTATAAAAAAATCCTCGACATACTCGCCGACTCGACCTCCACGACTTGTAAACTGTATTACTGCACTTTCGCAACATAAAGTGCAATGTAAACTGGGAACAGAAAAGTGGATGACGATGCCGACCAGACTTGCAGACTTGAAATCAATTTTTTCTTTATTACATAGATTATATACTAGGTCATCATAAGTAGCGGTTATGGGGGCATCCTCTAATCGAGTTAAGAAGAAATTTAATGATAATAATCAGAAACTAAAATACAAATAGCAATTGAAATGCCATTCACATGTGCCCTCACAGTT
>JAANSM010002181.1:0-15792 GCA_036850725.1 Orchesella villosa
GTAAAAAAAGGGCTTGCAAGTGGCATGTTTCATCATCAGATTCTGTTACTCTGTACATTTTTTCGTGGTTGTTTGGTTATGTTTCAGCATTAAAAACTATTTTGGTAGTGCCTCAGGAGAAGAAATGAGCATGATTAATGGGAAAATGTTGAATTGGGAAAAGCTCGAAAAAAAAATTGTTTTGTTGTGTGAACGTGAAGTTTGCTTCAGCAGCTAGTAGAGTTTGCTCTAGTAAACAGTTACTGTTTGATTGAGGTGGAAGGAAGGTCTGTTGCGTGCGTATTTGTTGTGAGGAAGTGTAAAAAGAGTTTTGTGTGTGTGTATTTTTCATCTCAAGTGTTTTTTGTACTGTTTCAGACTGTTGCAACGCATGCTCATCCAAATCCTGGAAAAGTTTCTGTGGGTCAGTTCTGTGTGAAGTAGCGTAACACACATGAGGAAAATAGTGTCAATACTAAATACCGGCTGACGCAGAAAAAAGTGAACTCTTCAATCAAGTGAGAGAGAAAAAGTTTCCATGAAAAGTGGGTAGGAGCATCATCATTATCACCAACAGCATCACACACGAACTCATCATTCTGGTGAAGAAGTGACGACAAACGGGACTGCCTTATCTGTTGTTGATGAAGCTCTGTGGATGGAAATTGTTTCGAGGTTTGTTTTATTGTTTGTTTGCATGCATGTCCTATGTTGTGTGTCAGTGGACTCGACAGCTTTTTGCTGATTGTGATTATTTAGCGGAATTCTCAATAATATGGAGCATGTCATCATCCTCAGATCACGTTAAAGTATGTATTAGTATCATTGAATGCTACAGTCACGAATGGGAATGATATTATAAAGGAAAAGAGTTTGGAGAGCTCTTCCATTATCCTCCATACATTCACCACAGAATTTAGACTACCTACACACGTTTTTTTGTAAATGTGATTATGATAAGTTGAGGAAAAAATGGGTTTCGTGTGCATCATCACAATCATCATCGATGAAGTTCCACAATTCCAGGGCAGTCCACGAAATCCATCAGTTCTCAGAATTTTCCTTGACCAAATAGATAGAGGAAAGCACGAATATAGTAATAGTATACAAGGATTTCATTCATTCATTTCGTTATTTTATTACGGAATGTCAAATTTCTTTTAAAAAGGTCTTCCTACTTGGTATATATTCAATATTTAGGTATATACTTAGGTATTACTGTGGTATAGTATTATATGTATACTGGATAGGAAGGAAATTTTTGACTCATATATGTACGTGAGGTTTTCTTGCGACAATTTTTGGTGTCCCACATTCAACATTCCATTGTGCTGTTAGAATTGTATTCGTCATCGCTAGACCGAATACTTAGTTCATTTTCGTATTTATGCCTTATATTTCAATGTTACTTCTGGTCTTTTGTTCGTTGTGAATTAGAAAAATTTTCTTCTTCATTTTTACTTTATATACGCTAGTCGCTCTTCACTTGCTATGCACATGGTTTCATTGAATACGATCGAGGTGACGGTGATGGTCGGTGGTCAATCATCCAAAATCCGTGTCTAGTACCGAGAATTGCTTTAGAAGATATATAGCTAACAATCGAAAAGGAGTAATTATTTTTAAGGTCTGTTAACTGTTAACAATGAGCAAAATGATAAAATGTGTATAGCCTTTAGAGCATTGTCGAGACAAGGTATTGGACTTTTGGAGGATGTTGATGGTCAGAACTGAAGTCAAGCCAAGTCAAAGGCAAGTCTGTTTTCTGAAACAGAAACAGGTACAGAGTACAGAGGTTGGATTGTTGAAAGAGTAATATATGGATAGGTATATAGATATGCATAATATGCATGATGATGTTATACTTATAAATTGACTTTATCCAACGACCCTTCACAATAAGGTGTCCTAGTCCAAGGGCTCATCTTCTGCTACAACTACAACCTACAACACAAAACGTGTTGTAAGGTAAAGGTACAAGTACAACAAAGCATTTGAATCCTTTGATGTGATGCACATCCAAGAATATGAGAGACAAAAGGAAAACATGCAAGTCACCATATCTATCAGCTCAGGGACGTGAACAGTTATGCTCAAACAGTTTTACCACTTCTATGATCAAGTGCACACACACCAGAAGAACCACAACCCCTCTACACACACATTTATGTTAGGACGTTAGGTGTTTTTGGAATCGACTTGGGCATACAAAATGATGATTATAGAAAGGGCACTTGTTTAGGCACACAATTTCTTGTTGAAAAAAGGTCGTCTTGAAAATATTCCCATTGTTATCGAAATTCAAATGAAAGGCAGTAGTAGGCACGCATGTTATATTACAAAACTAACTGCATCATCAGAGGGACTGCTTTTATATTGTAATTATGTTTGCGTTTGAGTCGTGTGTATGTGTGTGTAGGAGGACATATTAAAATCTGTTTTAATTGGCATTACCTTTACCTCAATTTCGTAATGAATGACTAGCAAAGCAAGTGAGTGAGTGACTACACAATTTTATGACTATATTTGAAATTACATGAAGCTTGCCAATGTCGTTTTCATTGTACTTCTAGTTCATTATAGTATAAAATAAAGATAGAAGGGGGATATAGGATAAGAAGAGACAAGGAACCATGTTGGGTTACGGGTTTTTTCTGTTTTGATGATGATAACAATAATATATGAATTATAATGTTGGGTAGAAGGATTAGAGAGATATATATACATATTTTTTGGGTTGGACGAGGCTCTAAAGGTAGTGTCTATTTTATTCCTAATAATAAAACTCCTTTTTTGATTGCTTGATTAGGATGATGAGAGTGGAACGTGAGCTAGCTGTGTGCTCAAAGCAAAGTAAAGCAAAGAAATGATGTATATAATATTTATGCGTGTCACATGATTTGAAAAAGTGTAATTGTATAATTAGCCATGAATGAATGTAGGTGTTTAAATTGTCACGGACGGAGGAATGACTGTAAATATTGTAGGAAACAGGAATATGTACATGTAAAATTGAAAAGGATTTTCCCCTCATTCGTTGCTGCTGAAAGGTTTATTGTATTTATGATTGCTTTATTAGCAGTCACAATTCTGATGCTGTTTTGCTGCTGTCTGTCTTCCTACTTTCGAAGTCATTATAACTTTGTTATTGTCTGCATAAAGCTTCTTGGGTGACACCGTGACATGCTGACTGGTACAAGTTATGTTGCTATAAAATTATGAAGATGCGCAGAAAATGAGAGATAAAGATAAGACTTAATAGTTGCAAATGAAGATAAGTGGAGGACTCGTGATAAGAAGTTGTAGAAAATACAAATCTTAATCTTAATTTTTAAAAAGTACACATATAATATGGAGTAAAAATCTCATCAAAAGTTGACTTGTTTTGCACAGTCTCATATTATATGATAGGATTTTTAGTTGAAAAAAGCTTGTTATCTATTTTGCCATTTGCTATGCCTCATCATCATCATTATCTAGAAAACTGAAACAATGAATCATTCCACGTCTGAATTACAGCTTACAACTTGTCCCGTCTCCCGTGTACCGTCACATTATCATCAGCAAGTGCACATTCAACATATAATACTAAGCATCATGTTCTCTAAGCTTCCTTTTCGAGACAGGGAAAGAAGAAAGCATTAAAAATGTGTAATAACTACGTGAGTAAACGAACAGGACTTTAATCAAGTTAATTACTGCACAACAATGAGAGTTCCCGTGAGGGAAATTAGGGATATGAATGACGACTATTTTCCTTAAGAGTATTATTACTTTTTATGTAGTTGATTTATAGGATTGTGGAAAGAATTAAAGTAAAATTGCAGTATTTTAAGAAAAAGACATTACAAGGAAATGTATTATATTACCATGTCCTCTCAGTTCTAGTTTTAATAGGATTTGATTGCACACTGCAAATCATTACAGTAAAGTGAGCAAAGACAGTATACCGACTAAAACACATTTGAAACTCGAATATATAAATGTTCGTGAACGCAATGCAATATCTTTGTGGTATAGTGAAATACATTTGGTTTTGTTCTGTTATATTTTGAAACATCATAATAGCCAGAGGTTGAGTGGATAAGTGCATAATTCGAAGTAATTCATCTTAAAATGTCTCTCGCGTCTTCCCTAACAGGGATATCATGTTTCAGGAAAACTTCGTCGATCAAGCGAACATTTTGAAACATCATAGCCAGAGGTTGAGTGGATAAGTGCATAATTCGAAGTAATTCATCTTAAAATGTCTCTCGCGTCTTCCCTAACAGGGATATCATGTTTCAGGAAAACTTCGTCGATCAAGCGAAGGTCACGTTTTGTTCTTGCGTCGTCGGACACGAAGGAGTTTGACGAGGCGACGAAAGGAATTGAAATTGACACACACACGGTACTTACAATATTATATAAATTCGAATGTGTATCATATAATTACATTCCTGAACACAATAGGCAACAGGTAATTGAAGTTGAAGTAAATGAATCCATCCATTCTTTGCTGTAACTTTTACGGACAGCTAAACCAGGCTCAGAGCGTAAAGTTCAGGTTACTTTATGTTAAGTTCGAGCGGAAGGTGATGGTGATAGGTGTAGAAAATGAATAATATATTTGTTGTGAATCTAGCTGAAAAGTGTTTTTTTGTTTTGTTTTATGTTGTTAATCTAGCTGAAAAGTGTTTTTTTTGTTTTGTTTTGTTCTCTATGCATAAGTCTGAATGTGAGCGAACATGAATTAGTAGAGCGTGCCTGTTTATTCTCTTTGGTAAAAAAACAAGTGATGATAATATATAATGTAATGTAATGTAATGCAGGACAAAGATAGTTTGGTTTTTTTGTTACAAATCGTCATTTTGCGAAAAAGCGTGAAGTTCGTTATGTAATACAATTCTGACAACAAGTCGTATGTATTCAGTTACGGAAATTACCGTTGTAAATGTCAGAGTAAATAACTCTGGTGTCTAATTACAGTGATTTTGAGGGAATAGAGAATGGTGTAGAGTGTAATGTAATGATGATTATAATGACGAAGCAGAGAAAAGACTGTTATTTTATGGGGTGTAGAAAGGTCAACTTTGATTCGGAAAGTCGTGCCAATTGCTACATCGATCATGTCTTAATTAGTAGCAAAGGTGGTTTTTCAACGTGGCCCTTGCTGCGTAACATTGTAGAAGCGTCATCAGTCAAATAATTTATTGCTGTTAGGCTGTCCACATTGTCTTGTCGTTAGACAGTGACGGGTATTCTGGTATGCAGAAATAAGAAATTTTCCCCAAAAAGTGTAAGCAAAATTAGTTGGAATGTTGGGGAAACGGCAACAAAATGGTTGCAGGAAACCAGGGAGGTATTCTTCCACTACGTAGGTAAAAGGGATGACGTCTGGGCTTGGTCAATTTTATTCATGTCTAGTCTTGCCATTTTCAGCAGAAAACTATCTTCTTTAAGAATCTTTGCATGGGAACATGTTTGATGAAAGATTTACAATAATTATTCCGCTCAGCCAAGAAATCTTTTTTTTTGTTTTTGTTCTTGGAGCATAAATAAGACCTAAACTTCCTGAGCCGTGAGTCCATATCCTCTCAAGTCTTCGGGCAACCATATATACCACCGCAGAGCGAATTATGCATTTCGTCATCATCTTCTTAATAATCAACAGATTACACGACAGCATCTGTCTCATATAGTTCGTTGCAGACGTTATGTAATATACGTTTCCTGTGAAATCTTTCCGCATTTTCAGCTTGACTGAATGTAAAGTCTTGCAAAGAAAAGTGTACGCATTTGAACCACGTTTCTTAGAACGCTTTGCCTGCCTCTTGCTCATTCATTCATTTTCATGAATCAGACAGACATCCAGCTGAATAAAAAAAATAGACAGAAAAGATTTGTATATCTTGGCACATCACATCAACTCACCATGATGTATGATGTGTGTCGGCTTGACATATCAACGTTTTTCAAGAAGACGCAGCAATCTTGTACGCTGTGTGCATAAAGCTGTTCATCCATTCCAAAGATTTAATGCTCCGCATTTGATTCCCATTTTTCAATTGAAATTCAAACTTCAAAAGACAAACTATTTGCTAAGAAAGGAAGTTTGAAGGTAGAAGGTTTCGAAATTGAGATTTCCATCCGTTTCTGTTTTCCTCAACAGTTCTTCTCTTTGCATTCATCCTCGACAGTTATGATAAAACAAATTGCTTTTTCTCTTCCTACTACCAAGAGTATTACACAGATATAAACCCAATGAAAATCACATAATAGTATACTATGTACATGACAATATTATTTTTTTGGGGGGAAATGAATAAGTAACGTACACGGAAGGATGGCTATCTTGATTACCAGTCGCTTCGTTGTGGTACCAGCTTCAGCCTAGACACCCAATACTATCCAAACAGAAAAGAGGAAAAGCAAAAGTGGAAGTCAAAATGATAATCATATTATTTCACACATTATGTTATTCTCTCCTTCTCTTATCGTATTATTGCTAGTCCGTACATTTTGCTCTATTACGTGTATTTTTTTATCTGTAAAAAAATATTATTTATAATATAATAAGCTCACTTTCGATTCTCATCATCATATCAGCAGTTTAGAATTTCGAAATTTCCAATTCCAATAATTTATGAAGCGATGGCACCATTAGCTCGCGGAGTGTGGCTAAAAACAACACACAAAAATCTCAAATCATATCTATATAATAGTTTTTTAAAGCAAGCTGTATATATAGGCAAAAAATATTATTCGCTTGCTCAAAAAAATATACGTCATATCCGGTGCGGCTCTTATTCTCGCTGGGGCTAGGGTGGCAATGTTTTTCTCCTTTCCTGTTTTAACTTTGCCTGAAGCACGGCAAACGAGTGATACCTGAAACATTAGTGTTATGAAGGAGACAGAATAAGTTATGTGAATGGGTTGTGGATGTGGCATTCGGTAAAAAAAATGAAATTATGTCTATTTTTGTATTTTAATAATTCTGTGCACTGAAGGTTTTCTATATATGCGCAGCTACATGTAGAAATAATATGATGTTATTTTGAATATAAATATACTACATGCATATACTTCTGAGCTTGTGCTGAACAGAGAAAAATCAAAGCTATGGATTTTATTACAATGGAATAAAATGAAATCCAACAGCACACTTCTATACAGCACAAGCAGAAGCAGTAAGGAGCTATAATGGAGCAATCTTTATGATTATTGTTAAGCCCATCCTATCCGTTTGCTTTTCATCTGCATTGCAATTCTCAGTTCTTGCCTTCACGTTTCCCATTTACGCGTGGTTTCATATTCATTGTCATAAATTTGAGATTTAACAACAACACAGTCTGAGGCAGCATCATTTGAAAAGTGTTTTTACGGTATGTGCTGGTTGATGTTGCTGCTGAAGGTTTTGTGTAAATGAAGAAAGTGTTGATTGTTTCCGGTTTGAAACAGTAGTCGATTTCATGCCTGTTTTCCTGCATTATTTACACGTTGTGCATTGTGTAATGCATATTCACAATATTCACATTTTCTACCATTAGGATATAAACTTTGCTTGGTCATATAGCACTTTTATTCCTGAATATTTTGCTTAATGATGTTGGGTTGGGTTTTAGAGGTATTTTACTGGATTCAATTTGCGTTATAATAGTTTACACGTACGTTTTTGGCGAATAAAAGTACAGAAAAAGTCCGTGGCGATAGTAAATCATACAAGTATGAAGACAGTTTATGACGACGATGTGTAGAAGAGGTGCGTTTGAAATGGAAATACTGATTGATTCATGGTGATATTATGAAACGCACGTACGCATAATAATTTCATACGATGTTTTTTGTGATTCTAGGTATTTCGTTGCCAATAGTCTAATGAATACTTGTACTTATATAATACTATCTACTATGCAGATTAGATTAAGTGCATTCATGCGTGCAAAATGAATTCGTCGAGCGAGTGCGGATGCGATGTTGGGAAATGATGTACTGACTGGGTTTTAATTCGTTTATGCGATTTACAAACTTCTATTTAGCTTGAGTTTTTTTTACATGGTAGCTGCGTATTCTCTAATATAATCATTCGAGTAAAAAAGTTTAATTTACATAAGCACATCCTCATTGAAACATTTTATATTGAAATGAGCTAATCCAATTTACATAGGGTTTTGTCATTGTCGAAAAAATGCGACTTTTTTGTGACAATGCACCTCATTAACACCCATCATTCAACTACATAGTCATTCCAAAAAATTCCAACGTGTTCTAAAAAGAAAAATGGCACCAGCCAGCTAAACAGGACACACATGAGATAATTTCTTTATGTAATGCACAAGCACAAGCCAATGGATGATGGAATTATAAAGATATATATATACATGCATATAGCATCATCAAACATGCACTATTTAGTTGAGTTGATTACAAATACAAAGAATGATTCGCTTTTAGGGCTTGGCCTTGTTCTTTCTTGTTTTCCCAATTTGCATGGTGGTTTGGTGGAGAATATTGGCGTCTCCCAGCTGTGCCTTTTGCCGACTTGGTTTTGTTGGAGAAGGGAATGTCTATTTATTATTTGCACATATTTTTCATTTCATTAAACATATATTGTGGAGAGTGGAATTTTTCTCAGGTTAAACAATTTAGCGCGTCTACATAATGTTTATTCATGCTCGTCGTCATTATCATCATCAAACGTAATTTGCCATACATCCGCAATCCATACCTAAAGAAAGTGTGGCAAAGAGTCAAGGCAAATGTGTCTATGCTACAACTGACTGTGACTAATATTCTAACATGTTTGATGATAATGCCTTAAGAATGAGAAAGATGTTTATGTTGAAGGAGTGGATATAGGTAGAGAAGAATACGTACGTGCTTTTGAGCTGTGAGAGCTGAAAGAGCTATTTGGTACATGGAATTTAGTTGAGATGATGATTACAACGCATTGCATGATATAATGATGAAGAGTTGAAGACGACTGTTTAAAAGGCAGAGGAGGAACCATGCAATAAAACCGCACAAATACGGAAAACGGATACCTAATATAGTTTGAGAGGATAGCACACTTTTACAACACAATTTTAAGCCTTGTTCCTCCCTTGTCGCTTCTCCTCAATCTTATCTCTTTCATTCAGTAAAACTCAAACCAACTTGTCATGTATATATGTAATGCGCATTATCAAGAAATCATATGGGGCTTTAAAGTTTAAGGGTATAACATACAAACGACACATTTTGAGCATTTATTATTGCCTATTACATGATGTTTTCCTATAATTTTTTTAACTAAAAACTTGCCTCCTCCTTTGTAGTCCGCACATTTAATGGGTTGGTACGGTATGGCAAGTGTATTGTATTTTAACAGAGGTAATTGTATTGTAAGTTTGCAAGGCATCATTTCATTTTGGAATGGCATGACATTCATCTCAACTCTTGACTTGTGTGTGAGGGAAGAATATCGTCTTCGTGGTGGTCATTATTACGGCTTTTGACATGAACATGCCTTACATTACTTTACATTACTAATGCCGTATATCATCATACATAATCATTATGGGATGCCCATGATTTTTAGATACATGTTACAGTTTTTGTGAGTCTTCTGTGTCTACATTGTCATCTCATCTTTCCTCCCAACTTTCAAAGAAATATTATCTATCGAGAGAAGAGAAGAATGAGGATTGTTTGAGTTGGTTGTGAGTGGTTGTTTTGTCGTAACGTATTGATTTCTTGGTTTGATTAGAAAGAATTGGAATGGAGGAGAGGCTGGTTTTATTGTTTTTTCTAGGTTCTATAGCTATAGAGATTTGAGATATGGGGCTCAACCTTGAAGTTTGAAGCTTTGTGTAACAACTTTGTGTTTGTTTATCGTTTTTCAAAAGACAAGATCCGGTTAATGAAGCTACTGCGCTGGCACATTGCTTCGTTTTTTGTTTGTCGGACTGATTGTCCTGTGCCTTCTTGAATTACACATATTTTGCTTCTCATTTTTTCACTCTTGCGGTTTTTATTCTTCTTGTCTTCTTCTAAGAATGCCCTTCAAACCAAGTGGATGATGGGGTTGGGGTAGTATATAGTACGGTAATAATAATACTGTATGATCATCATGATGACAATGATTGTTGAATTGCTGTTCTAAATCAGAGAAACATGCTGAACGCTCGTTCATCTTTGTGAATGAACATAATAGGGAAACCCAGGTAAAAAAAATGCATCGAGAGTTGGTGGACGTTTGAAAAACTTTGATTTTCAAAGTCTCTCATTGTTACCTACATATTAAAGTGTATTTACTACTGCACCGCCACCACAAGAATCTCATCATTGTCGTTAACTTGTCATGTGTTGATCATGATGCTGAATTCATAGAGCCCCATCTTCACAATCATTCACATTTTATAGTTTAAAGGTAATTTTGAAAGCCTTGTTTTTCTTCTCAAATTTGGTTCGGTTCTCCTCCTGATGAATTGAAAATGACAGCCGTGTGTTTGTGGTTTTTAAAGAGGAGAGCTCACCAAGTTTGTTCATTTTTTTCATTATTTAATGACACTTTCGACTTGAATCGACACATGGTATTGTTGTACTACGGTACAAAGAAGACATTCAAGTTGAGAGTAGTAATGTACAGTTGAGGATAATAAGGTTTGAAGTGTGCAGATTGTATAATTTTATTGAGTGGCTGAGATTTAAAGTTTTTGTTTGATTTGAGCTATAGATGAGGATGATGATGAGGACGTTGTTGATGTGTGTTGATTGATATATAATGGGGATGCGGATGTTTAGTTGCGTCTTAAAATTATAGACCCATATATGCAATGGAAAGCTAATACTAATACTCAATATGCTTCATAGAAGGCCAAAGCTGAAATGTATGGAATGAGCATAACTTAAAGTTAATGAAAGAAGGAAATGCGATGCCAAGGAACGAGTTGTCAAATATAGCTTGCAGCTGAAGGATAAATGGATAATGCTTATACTTGATATTATATAGTGGATGTCGAAGGATTTGTCTTTTCCGGCCGATATAAAAATAAGAGTGGTCTGGTCACTGGGGTGGAAAATTAGTGTCTTAAACGCGCATAATGCATTTGGATCGCATCTCATCTCTCCATTATATTCCACGCAATGAAATGTCCTTTGGATGAAATGCTGGTTTTTTGGTAGTTAGTAAAGTTAGAGGTGGCTCCGTTTTTATGTCAAAGCAAAAAATGACGTGTTTTCTTGTTTCCTCTCTCGCTCTGCCTTGCCTGGAAATTACATTCTTCTCTTGATTTTGTACCAGTCACAATCATCACAACACAACTATGGGGTATTTATTTGTCATGTAAATGTCACACAGGATGTTCAGTTGGTGGTACGTGTGTAACTGGATAATCCTGAGAAGGGAGGATTATCATATCGTAAAGGAGGGATGAGCATGACTGAGAGGAGTGCGTTTTTATCAGAAAGGATTTGAAATCGTGTCCTTCTTCCGCTTCTGTGGTAGGTAGGATGAATGAATATCCTATTAGGTATCGATCTCCTCGGATTGATCCTATCAGTTTCTCGGAAGAGATGCCAAACAAGCTCATTGTTCTTTTTTGGACGGAACATGCAACTAGAACAGTTCTCTAATGGTTATGTGTTCTCTAGAAAGAACCACGGAAGATGAGACGAGAGAAAAGGTGCAACAGCCAGTTAGCAGTGATGTGCTGCTGCCATTGTATAATTTATGCATGCGTATTTTACGTGAGATCACAGAGATCAAAAGTAAAACGAGTGACAGGCTGCTGCTAAATCCTCATGCGTTTTTCAATCCTCCTCTCTGAACTCGCACCAGCTGCAGACTTGATGCCATGCAATGTAATGCAGATTTGCTTGAAGCCGTTGATGACGATGACTGTGATGCCGATGATGATACGATGATAAAATTTGATAACATGTGATACTGCGTTGAAGAATGATGGACGTTGTTGGAACGAAGAAGACGCGTTTGTATAGTGTTTGTGGCTTGTTTGATGATGATGAGAGGTCGAGATCCGTAATCAAGGGCAGCAATATATAGAGAGATGCTTTTGATTTTACAACATTTTTTGTCTTTTTTATATTTTCTAGTATTGCATCACACTCACGCTCATTCACTTTCAGTGCTCAAAAAAAGTATACGTGTACCTGAGAGTCCCCTCTACTTAAAAGTTGTTCATCTTCTTGATCTTACGTACGTCAACATTAGTCACTGTCATCATCATCTTCATACTTTCATGAGATTGAGAGAGAAGTAAATAAACACATAAAAATACCTGGGCATTTTTTTCAATTTGATCCGTATTCGTTGGTTCTGTATAATACATACATAAAATACGTAAATGAGGCAAACGTTTTTATGTTTTATGAAGGTGTACTCTGGTGACCTTTGTGTACATTTTGAATTCTTTTGTTACACCCCACTTCTGAAAAGGTTCAAGTCAAGAGAATGATTTTCAGTCAATGGCTTACATGGTAGATATTGATATACATAAAATACATATGTATTTATGTATATATGATATACCTTAGGTACATTTAAATTCATCTGGAAAGAGATAGTTGCTCTTCCAAGGAATGTGAAACAAAACGTAGGTAAAAAACAATTCAGATAGCCACAACAAAAGAGGGAGAAACGAAGGGGAGTTTAGGAACAAGAATGCAAGTAAAACAGAAAAAGGACACTAAAAGAACCTACTCTTTCTTCTGTGTGTAAAAACGTTTTGTATCTAAAAACATTAGGAATATTAGGACATAAAAGTGTAGTTAAGTTTTTTATGACCCATGCATGGCCATTTTGTACATTACTTTATTGTTAAATATTTGGATAGATAGACTAAAGGGAAACTTAAAGCTTGGAAATAAAAAAAAAGGAAACCAAAGCTAACATTTATTGTCATCTTTTTTACCCGTTGTTGTTTTTGTCTTGTGCTATTCTTGCTTACACTTTGTCTCACCAACACTTTGAAGAAACAAGAGAACTAGAGAACCAGAGAGAAATATTTTTTTACAACTGAAAAAAGTCGTGAAGCTTGCTGCTGTACATGTATGATGATGAGCTTCCTCACTCTCGGAGAACAGTGCAATGTGTTCGTGAAAGGTGTATAAAAAATCATGAGCGGATTTTCTCATTTTTCCTGTCACGGTTAGTTGTTTCAGGTATATATGCATACATATATATATATATATATATTCAAATGTACACAACTCCGACTCCGACATGACATGATGTTTCTCGACCACTCTCATTCCTTGTATATCTTCTTGTGCATTATTATTGCCGTGCATGCATGACACGATGGAGAGCTATTAAACAAGTGATTTCAAACATTTTCTTGACTGTTAAAAAAGTGTCATGCTTCCCTGCTTCTCTACAATCTAACATGCAGGACAAGTTAGTCAAGAAATGACTGGAATGAAGCAAGCAAAAACAATTCCTTATAGACAATCACAGTCACTCAAAAAAGACCAATGTTATAAAGGCAAAGGGGAAGCAAAACTTGATGGGTTTTGTGTTCTTTGTCATCATGATGATGTTGAGCTTTTTAAAAGAGATGACAATGACATTGCAGATTGGATAGTTTTATGCTGTATATTGATGATGTCCTATGTCCATGTCCTACGTCCTACCTATCATGATCATTTGCGTACAGCTCGTTGCGTGTCAGCAAGGGGGCTTCATTAAATTCAGTTATCGTATTACGATACGATATCACTCCTTACACAATCTTCATCGCAGCAGTTCAAAATGTTCTTGATCTGCTCCTGCAGCCGTCATGATTATAATTCTTTTGTTTTATACAAAAATCTCATCTCTACATCGTTTCCCCTTCTTGCTTTACTTCTTGTATAATAAATTTTGAGTTAGTTGAACAAATGCAAGTGAAAAGTGGTAATCTGCTCCTGCAGCCGTCATGATTATAATTCTTTTGTTTTATACAAAAATCTCATCTCTACATCGTTTCCCCTTCTTGCTTTGCTTCTTGTATAATAAATTTTGAGTTGGTTGAACAAATGCAAGTGAGAAGTGAAAAGTGGTATAGAAACTTTTGTCCTTTGGATTTCAGTATACAAAGTACAAGTAAAGAAACAAGTCCAGTGCCAGGTCTATTTTGTTAATTGTTATTGTTGTCCTTTTTCTCTCTCTGCTCCTAATTAATTGCTCATCTCAAGGTCGACAAAGATTGTGAATATGTTGATGGATCGTTTGGTAAAGTTGTGTAAAAATGAGGGAGAAAAACAGGTAGCTATTCAGTTCATGCAAAGGAATATGGATGGATGAATCTCTCATCTCATTTGCAATTGTATGTGTATATTGAAATTTATTGCTGTTGGAGGACTGATGACTTTTGTATTACACACTCTGGTGCATCTACTTAGCTGCATAGTTTCACAATCAGTGTTTGATATCAAATCAAGTGGAGAGGAGAAGAATTCCTCAGCCAAGAATAATGACTTGACTTACTTTGACTCATCTTTGTACTTTGTGCTTTAATAGGTTAGGTTTGCTTTGTGTTGTAAGAAGATGGTGGAATTTTAAATGAAAAGATGGATGGACTTTGTGGTTAAATTGAATAAATGAAATGAATACTTTTGGAACGTTTTTGTTTGTTTGGTGATGCTACATCATGCGGTGTGGTGTCAGTTTGATAATGTGCTCATTTATATTATGCATACCAACAAGGTGTAATTTGAGGAACGGGAAAAAACGAAGGTTGTTAGCGGACATTGACGTAATGTTGTTAGATAGGAAGATATAAGATATGTATTAAAAATTCAGCTTGGTATGCAATGCAAAGCTGAAAGCATCCCACTTCGATTCTTCTGGCTGCAAAGGAATTCTTATGAATTCTGATAACAGAAAAGAAATAATATAATAATACTACATTAAAGTCATTAAAAGACCGACAAGCTGACGACTACTCTGTTCTATTTTTTGTTCTTTGAGCATTTCGAGTTTTGCTTAATGTGTGTAAAGTGGACACGGATTTCGACAGTGACACATGCTGTCAACGTCAGTGTAGCTGGTGATGATCAACAAGATTTTTTTAAAGAAATTTAGCGTTTTTTATGGCGATAATGAAAACGAGAAATAGAGCATCATCTTATGAGTTTATAAAAGGAAAGAAGGGTTATTTTGGTATTTTATTGAAGCACACCGCACCGTTGTACATCGTATTTTTATGAGATATATACCCTACATATTCGTACAAACTTGGAAAATCTTACGTACGGGTGTTTTACGATAAATTTATGAATGAAGAAAAACGGTTCCCTTTAATTTGCGTTGGTCTCGATTTTTATTCACTTTTTATGGTATGAAACGAATATGAATATATATGGTATTCTTGGGAGAACAGAGATTTATTTTTGGTGAACGAAAACGTGTGTAGGTGTGGCATGATGTGTGTTCCGAATCTGATATGGCGATGCGATGGGATGATTGCAATGGGGAGTAAGAAAAATAAAATGTGTAGCCTATTTTAAGCGTTGAGCATACCTCTCTCTAAATGCATGTCACGTACCTGAAGTTATTTAAGCTAGCGGATGTGGATTTACACTCATTAATTATTCACAAGAAAATGGTTGAGAAGAGTTTATGGGTTTGAATGTAAACTTTTATTTGTGGGCTGACGGAATCGTATCTGGAAAATGCAAATTAAAACTGATTTACTCAAGTCGAGTAAAGTCTCAGTCTGAAGTCACAAAAGCTTCTCTGCGTCCTGCGAGTTCCGAAAGAAAAAAATAACCTTATTTTCAATCAACTAATTTTTTATGACTCTAACTAAGCTGCAATTAGCCATATTTACGTATTTGGACTACGGAGGG
>JAANSM010002182.1:0-15792 GCA_036850725.1 Orchesella villosa
TCAGATGCGTCATAAAATTCAAACTGTGACAGAAGTCTTGCTACCACTTCTTTTTACAATAGTTTTAGTCATTGTTAGAAATATTGTACCTTCGAATCATGTTACAACACCTACAATATACGGACCCTTACTTATAGAAAACTATCCTCCAGCAATTATACGAACAAAATGGTAAAATTATGAAAAACCCTAACAAAAAATAAATTCGACATTGCGGTATCCGAATATTATTCATAATTGAAATTTTTTTAAATTCATACAGCAATGAAATCTACTACACACCCAATGATCCTCTGGTCAATATGATAATGCAAAAGGTTAAAGAACGTTACTTTGACCAGCTAGGGATAAAATATAATTGTAAGCTATTAATGATTTCCAATATCCTTCAAACATTCTCTAAATACTATACTGAATTATGCTAATTCCAAAGTATTTTTATTTAAAAAGTTACCGTTTTTGAGACTGAAGAGGAAATGGTACAGGGGTATATAATGTCAGCGGAAAAAGCTAATGTTCACCAATCCGTTGACTTTGAAGCAACTGCCCCGGTCTTAGCCGGAATTACGTTCGAAAAAAATTTTGTGAATGGGACCTTCACAAATGACATTCACGTAAGGAAACATTTTAGCATGATTTAAAGTAGCGTGTTGATATTTTGCTGGAAGTTATTTTACGAAAGGATCTTGTTTCTTCTTTAGTACAAACTACGTTTTCCTGCTAATCAACGCAGCACGTTTGACTTGCTAAGTGAAAGATTTGGAATCAAGCCGGCATGGTTTACAGAGCTGGTATATCCACTGTTCCAACTTCTTGGTCACAAGATCAAAGGATTCACTTGCTGGAGGTCTTCCAGGTATTTAAAAGAACCAAAAATGTGGGTAGCATTCAATACGCGAGATTCTATTATTATGCAAACGGTATATTTCAACTTTTGTGTTACAGGTTACAGTGACGAGGGGTTTCTCTATCTTCAGTATGCGATCGATAGGACAATTACGAGAGAATTGCTGGATAAGTCCGAGATCCAAAGCTATGATAACTATGATATTAAACTTCAACGATTTCCTTATGGGTCATATTACGACGATAAGTACCTATTCGCTCTTCAGGGCTGGCTCCCATTGATCATAATGCTCAGCTTTGTATATCCAGTCATAAATATAACAAAATCAATTGTTTATGAGAAAGAAAAAAGACTGAAGGTAAATTATGGAATGCAATAGACAAATGTATTGCAGTAAGATATTTCATAAGGAAACTCTTATAACAGAAAATGCTATTTTATGAAATTCCCAGGAGTATATGAAAATGATGGGGCTCGACAATTGGATGCACTGGGTAGCATGGTATACAAAGTGCTTTATATTTCTAATTGCATCAGTAGTATTGATGACCATTTTGCTAAAGGTATGATATGACAAAACTGTATAAAAACATTGACATTTCTATCATTAGCAGTACAAAAACAACCTATGATTTGTATAAAAATTATTACAGGCAAAATTTACAAAGTCGCAAGACTTGGCTATCCTGTCTGCCAGTGATGGCACCGTTGTATTCTTCATATTTGCAGTGTTCTCTTATTCAAATCATATGCTTTACATTTTTCATCTCAAGCTTGTTTTCCAATGGTAAGATGTCTTGCTCATTTATTGGTCACATTACACTAGCTAATCGATATGCATTTTTTATATCAAGCCGTTTTTATGTTTTTCCGTAGCAAACGCCGGTGCTACTGCAGCAGGAACTATCTGGTTCCTACATTACGTGCCATATGGGTTTCTCCAACCTCAATACAATTTACTGTCTCGAGCAACAAAGCTTATTTGTTGCTTTCTAAACAATACTGCCGTAGCTTTTGCGTGCCAAATTCTCTGCATGTTTGAAGGATCTGGAGCAGGACTCCAGTGGTCAAATATTTTCCAGGCTTCTGGTCCGGATGATAACTTTTCAATGGGAGACTGTTTTATCATGATGATTTTCAATGGGATCGTATATCTAGCAATGGCATTTTATATTGAAGCTGTACGACCCGGAGATTATGGAGTTCCTTTACCTTGGAACTTCTTGTTTACGGTAAGAGATCATGAAAGCGGAAACAGAGTTATTGTTAAACCAAGTTCACGTTTTATTACCACATCCGTATTATCTAACTCTACTATCTAACGTAGAAAAGTATTGGTATACAAGTCGATTAAAGTCATTACTTTTGTCTTCCATGTGGAAGTACGTTAGATATCATTGTGTTCTTCAAATGAGCAATAAGGGAGTTGAGCGAAACAAGATAAGTTGTAATAAATTTGTTTACATTGATGATGATGACTAGTCCCGACATGCAACCTTGACCAATATCCTATATAGCGATTGGGTTTGGATATATATACATACTTGTAATGCTTCACGTATGCATTTCCCCTTCTTTGGTAACCTCATTTGCTAGCGTGAAGCGTAAGATAATCTTCTATACACTCTTCATGACATGCTATTTATACGCATCAAAACTTGAGAGAAGGCGTTTGCGATGCAAAAATTTGCACTTCTTTATTCCCATAATTACTTTGCTGAAGTTTTAGTGAATTCAACTTTAATCGCTATTAAAATTTCTATTAATTAACTCATATGTTATTGTTGGTCAGGAAATATTCTTTCACAAATTCATAAACGCAAGGTTTCTAAAAAATGCATAACCAATACCTAACAGTCACAGTAGATTGTACCAATTCGTGTTAGATGAAATATAGGCTCACAATTTTGTCGATGACTATTTCCATTAACATAAAAAGAAAATAACTAAGGAAGACAGGACATGTCTTCCTACATCTATGTAATCTTTACATAGTGATTTTTATGACACATTTAACGTAACCTGTTATTCACCAACCTATACGCAAGAATGAATGTAGTCACAAGTATTAGTATTCGCAATATTCATATACATATGAATTTCCTGTTAGTCTGACATCCACATTTGACATTAACTATAATCACCTTCGTTAAAGGTAGACAGTTCGTCTGCATCTTACCGCAACAATCAATGTTGGTTAATGATATGATTACAATATAATCAAGCAAATAGTAATTGCAATAATACAATCATGAATGATATTATTGTAACAGAAATGGTATTGGACCGGAGGAACCGTCCACTCTGGAACTGTAGATGTGGATAAAGAGCAACTCGAAATCACCAATACTCTTTTTGAGTCAGAGCCAAAGAATGGAAATGCTGGAGTACAGATAAAGGGACTATCCAAAATGTATAGGAATGGCAGACTTGCAGTGAAAAATATGCAACTGAACATGTATGAAGGTCAAACAACGGCTCTACTGGGGTAAGTTGCAACACTAACGTATACGTACCTACCTGTTAGTAATAGTGTACCTGCCCACATTGATCTTCGCCTTGTTATTGTGAGAGGACTAATAGGAACAAGTTGAAATATAGGTCAGCCATATCTCGATGAATAATTCATAACAAATCTTTTGCAGGCACAATGGTGCAGGGAAGACAACGACAATGAGTATACTGACCGGTCTTATCCCTCCGTCTTCAGGAACTGCTTACATAAATGGCTACGATATTTGCACAAATATGAATGCTGTACGATCTAGTCTTGGATTGTGTCCCCAACGTATGTCCATTTTTACCAATTATCATGTTTTTTTTCGTTTGACATTGAGCCAGTGACTTCAATTCGTTAAAATTGTTTGGTCATGAACTGTAAATTTGTATTACCGTAGATGATGTGTTGTTCGATGAGCTGACAGTGGAGGAGCATCTCAGATTCTTTTCACTGTTGAAAGGATTTGAGAAGTCAGCGGTCAATGCCGAAGTGAATAGAATGATTACTGCCTTGGGCTTGGAAAATAAAAGGAATGCCCAAAGTCACACTTTGAGTGGGGGAATGAAACGTAAACTCTCAGTTGGGATTGCATTTTGTGGAGGCTCAAAAGTAATAATATATGCAATTTAATGAAATGACATGAACGTACATATACTAGCACAAAAAAAACTTTAGACTTGCTAACCCGCATTTTAATGCCTGATTAATCCAGGTGGTTTTGCTGGATGAGCCAAGTTCAGGTATGGACCCGGGTGCACGTAGAGCTATTTGGGATTTAATTCAAAGCGAGAAAAAGAACAGAACAGTTTTGCTGTCTACTCACTTTATGGAAGAGGTAGGCTTTCTTACGATCTCCAGTATACATGCAAATCTGAGTTGAACTGGAAAGTATCAATTAAATGAATGGATCTTAATAATACCTTTTGAAAGGCGGACTTGCTTGGAGATAGAATAGCTATCATGGCCGAAGGAGAGCTACAATGCTGCGGTTCAAGTCTTTTCTTGAAAAAGAAATACGGTAGGTAAAAGCTATAACTTCGAAGAACTTCGTACCGCTTGAAGGGTTTGCCAAATCTTTAAGTTGAAATTACTTGTCACAGGCGGAGGATATCACCTCATAATCGTAAAGCAGCCACAATGCGACGTGAATAAAATCACCGATGTGCTAAGGAAGTCTATTCCGGATGCAGAGATTGATCAAAATGTAGGCGCTGAGCTGAGCTATTCCCTTCCAGACGTTAAGTCTCAGTTGTTCCCAGCAATGTTTGAAGAGCTCGAATCGCGTAAAGAAAACCTTGGAATATGCAAGTTATGGTTGCGGGTAACTTTTTCTACAAATTATGGAGACTACCATTAACGATTCACATAAAATGAACACTTGAGTTACTCAATTTTTTTTGTATATTTCATGAAGCATTGTCACAATGGAAGAGATATTCATACGGTGAGTGGAATTATAGTTATAACGGCTTACAGGGTAGTTCAAGTTCACAATTTCTAACCTTGATTTACGCTTTAATATTAGAGTTGGAAAAGAAGCAGAAGCAAAGGTGCTTGGGGCTACTGAGCAAAATGGACATCATGCTACGCAAACTTTAGAGGTGAATATTGAGAATGAAAAATCTCTTGCTCAAATTGATGCTGAACTGGAAAACGAGGAAAGGAAACGGGCAACGGGGATCCCATTGAAATTTCAGCAGTTTAAGGCAATGATTGCCAAGAAATGCATATATGCAATCAGAAACAGAGTACTGCTTCTTGTCCAGGTATGCTTTAAACTGAACTTCCCAGAGGTCTAAGTTGTACTAAACCATATAAACTATAATTATGCCTAAACCAAACTTTTGTGTAAACAGATGGGAATTCCGATGCTCTATCTTATAACTGTTTTATTGATAATGAATTACCTTCCTGGACTGCTTGACCCGCCTCCCCATTATTTAACATTATCGGTATCTCAACAAACTTTAATGCAAAAATGATTACCTTTCGTTCAAGTTGAATTTGTATGTAATGCGTGATTCTGTTTTATTTAAAGCGTTACGAAAGACTCGGGAAAACAGTGACCACGGTAAGATGCCCACCAGAGATCCCTTTATGCGCTTCATACAAAGACTATGTCGGGGCAAATTACACCCTTGAGCTCATCAATCAAAATCAAACGTTTACAGATTATATACTCCAAAAGGTAATGCTTTTTATAGCAATTCGATTACGGTAATTTTAACCCCAGCAAGACCATAATAAACAGTAAATACATTGTTTCGCTTTTTACAGTTTGACGAAGATTTAGTACTACTGAACTACAGATATATTGTTGGCTTTGACCAACGGCCCACTTCCCCTAATAATGAATATAACGAGCTAATTGGGTTTTTTAACAACCAACCTTTCCATTCTCCTCCGTTATCAATGAACCTAATCACGAACGCAATTCTACACCCAAAGAACGTCACAATTAAGTTGACAAATCACCCATTTCCTTACACTGGCCTGGATTCACTCAAACAAGCTGGAAGATTATACACTGTGGGGTTCCAAGTTGGATACAATATTGCATTTGGAATGAGTTTTCTTGCTGCCAGTTTTGTAGTGTTCTTGATCAAAGAACGCGAGTCCAAGTCCAAACATTTGCAATTCGTTTCCGGTGTTGAATTGCCATTATTTTGGATAGCCAGCTTTATTGTTGATTTGGTTAATTTTGTAATTCCTTGTTTTGGAATTTTAGCAGTTTTGTTAATCTTTCAATTAGAAGACTTTTTCGCACTTCATATGCAAGTCAACCTTTTCATTCTGCTGTTATCCTACGGGCTTGCTGTGATTCCTTTTATGTACCTGTGGTCATTCGCTTTCACAATTCCCAGCACCGGTTTCACGAGAATGGTGATGTTTAACATTTTTACGGGTAAGATTTCTCATCTAACATGTTTATAGATAAACAAAGGGCGTAAAATATTGAAAATTGCAAACAATTAAACTTTAAAATATTCCTTTGATTTCAGGAATGGCGACCATGTTGTCTGTTGTTATCATACAGATCCCTGAACTTCGACTTGGATACATTGCAGATATACCTTAATAAGATTTTTCTCATCTTCCCCAATTATGCTCTGGGAATGGGAATTGTTCAGCTCTCTACAAATTACCAGCTTTCTAAACAGTGTCCAAATTACAACCTCGACTTTCTTTGTCCGGCTTTCCCAAATTCATTCTGCTGTGCAAAATGTGAGCTAATTTAACTAACTTAATTGTCTATTTCATCTATGTTTGTTGCAAATACGTATTTTGTATCAGAAGCTGCAGTGTACTAAAATTCATTTCTTACTTTTCCCCAGTGAAAACTAACTTTCTAGACTGGGATCCCTCGGGAGTTGGGAGGAATGTCGTATACCTTCTTGTCTCCTTTGTAGTTTACTTTGCAATCTTATTTATATATGAAGGACGACTGTTTACAAGATTAGTTCACTTATACAAAGGCAATAAAGAAGTTACAAAAGACGGCAGCGATGAAGATGATATAGAGGGTATACAAAATACACACATAATACAATCTGTCCACATCAAATATCACTATTTGCTATGCTTTCCTACCACCACCGTTGTCTTGCAATGCAAAACTTATATGGAGTGATTGGTTATTGGATTTGATATTTCAGATGAAATTGGCTTGGAGGACTCTGATGTTTTAGCTGAGAACAATAGGATACGAAGCACAAACCTAACAGATTTATACCAATCCAATAATTTAGTTTTGCGGTAAAGCTATTACAATGACTAGCTACTTTTATTAATCTCCTGCATTGCATGAGATCCTAATGGCTTTATTTATGTAATGACTGTTCTGCTCCAATTCTCAGGAACTTGACAAAATACTACTCAAACTTCTTGGCAGTGGACAGGGTAAATTTGGGAGTAAAGAAAGGAGAATGCTTTGGTACGATATGAAGCAAAAAGCAAAATTTTATTTCATAAGAAGTAGAAGTGTACACAAATCATGTCAGTTCGTATTTACGACTTGGGATTATTAAATTCGTTTTGCTTTGATAGGATTGCTTGGTATTAATGGAGCTGGAAAAACAACGACTTTCAAAATGTTAACTGGAGATCTGTCAGTTTCTGAAGGAGACGCATTCGTTGTGTCATTTAGTGTTCGGAAGGAGTTGAAAAAGGTCCATGAAAATTTAGGATACTGTCCACAGTTTGATGCAATTATTGAAGAATTGACAGGAAGAGAGACAATATGGATGTATGCTAGACTAAGGGGTATCAAAGAGGAGCTAATTGATGGCCTTGCAGATAGACTAGCGAAACGTTTGCTATTCTCACAGCATATTGATAAATATGTTGGTGCTTACAGGTAGGCGGTTATTGTAACTTCTATCTAACTACCCATTTATAAAATTCAATTTAGTGAGTAACCCTACACTTACTGTACTTAACTGTATGTTATCTTAGTGGAGGAAACAAGAGAAAGCTTTCAACCGCTGTAGCTCTGATTGGAAATCCACCTATCGTATTTTTGGATGAACCAACAACAGGTTCGATAAATTTCAATTTACAAATAGAGTGAAAGTACAAAAACTGGTTTAGTTTTCAAGTTTAACAACTCGTATCATACTGCTCTTAACAGGTATGGATCCAGTTGCTAGAAGGCATTTATGGAACACCATATCGGATGTTCGTGATTCCGGAACATCAATTGTGCTAACATCTCATAGGTATGCAAACTCTTTGTAATAAGATGAGCATTTTTTTGTGGGAATTTCTCCGGAAAAAAATAAAATATTTAAATGTAAATTTATTTCTAGCATGGAAGAATGCGAAGCTCTGTGTTCACGCTTAGCGATCATGGTAAATGGAAGATTTAGATGCTTGGGTTCGCCTCAACAGCTAAAAAGCAAGTTTGGGGAAGGTTACACCCTGATTGCACAAACTACTCCCAAAGGATTGGATGTAAATGAACCATTTACTAGAACAAAACAGGTACACATGCATCAGCATTTCATTTTGAACGAATAACAAATCGGAAGCATGCAACCATGAGTGAAAAATAAATTGGATTTCTCGAAAATTGTAGGAGCTTGGCAGACGCCGTAGCAGTATAAGAAGTCTCCGTGGGATAAAAACTCCCATACGGTGGGAAACAGAACTTGAAGATCTCCGAACTTACATTGAAGAAACATTTCCAGGTAGAGAGACCCATCCTGGAGACTAAATACTATTACAACTACTTAACTAAAATACATATACATTTTTGATATCATGAACAAATATTACTCTATTTTCAGGATGCGTCTTAAAGGACATTCATCCAGGTTATGTACACTATCATGTTACAACATATGATGCAACATGGGGCAAAATGTTTGCTGCGATGGAAGTTGCAAAGGGAAAGTTCAACCTAGAAGCATATTCAGTTGGACAAACAAGCTTGGAGCAAGTTTTTCTCAATTTTACAAAAGCACAAATCAATGTAGACTCTGCCGTCCGCAGAAGAAAACGCAACAAATGCTCACGAATACTTCATAATTTAAAGAATGTTGTGGTTCCAGAGTCAAAGCTTTAATTAAACTATTTTTGTTTTGTTATTTTTACTCATTTATAACTGACTGTTATTATAGAATTTTTAACACTAGATTATCAAAACCAACTCAATTTTTCTGATGCATAAGAGTTCAGGGTTATGAGAATAACCTTAAACGACAAAATGATGTGTCAATGTGTTTATTTATAGAAATCAACAGTATTAAAGTTATTACAACTCCGTTTTGCCTTAAATATGTTATATTTCTCTTAGCGTTTGCACTTTTGTTCATTTTGCATATAGCTTTATAGACGGTTATTTACGGGTTTGCACTGCGGACTGAATGTGTTGCGGAGTTCAGGTTAGTGCTGTGTTCAAGCTCACGTTGACTTCCTGAAGTTGCAAATATCAGCGTTGTCAATAGCCGCATTTATGTTATTTTTTTGTGAAATCAAAAACACACAATAAACAAATATTTCTTCATGGGTAAGTAGTCATCATTTCTGTAAAAATGAAACCAGCCAGAACGCAAAAATACAAAAACCTAAGAACTAAATATAAAAAGAAGGATTTCGGTGGTTTTATACAATACACATACAGTAAAACGGGAAAGCTCAGAGGAGTCTAAAAGACAGATATTGCTGAGATTCAATTAATCATGCATGTTAAAATAGTAACAAACAGCGTTATATCGCAAATCGGCGAACCCAAGATCCCACCCAAGGATGTGTCACAAGGTAGAATTGTGCGTCGCAAAACCGCACTGCATTACCACCTCCAACAAGTTCATAAAGGTCATGGCTTAACCAATCCTCATTTCCACGAACACAGATTTTACAGACATGGAAATAAGTAAGTTTCTAATCTTGTACATCAGGTTTACGGAAGTGATAAATATATCCTATATCATGCTCTCATTACGGAACACTATGATTTTTACAGACCAAAGGGATTTCATGATTATCAGAATTTACAATGGGACCCCAGCATTTACCGAGGGCGTACTTTTCGAGACTTCCGGGAAAAAAACCTTCCACCGTTTACCACCACCATTAACTTTAATAAATACTGCTCAACTGATTGGAAAAAGCATTACCAGCCGAAAGATGTAGGTATAGCACCTAACAAACCAAAGAAGGTAGGACTCCCGCGATTGAAAATAGGTGGAATTATTCGACCTACAACGGACGATATAATTGACGAGGAAATTTCCGGTCATAATCGTCACAAACAAGATGAATCTATGAAAGAAATGGAGCCGTTTATAGTTGAACAAATTGTAATTCCCAAGTACAAAGAAACGGGCACGAATCCTGATCTAACTAAAGCTACTCCTATGAAATATTGCTTACCCATAAATGTAGGACCTTCAAAAGCTTCTACTGCAGACATATGCGTAATAGGACTGGAAGATGACCCGTTGCAACCTATTGTCTCTAACTTGGGTACAAAAGTTGTAGAGCAAAGCCTGCTAGAGTCTTTTGAAGAGTATGAACTTCGCCAAATTCGAAAAGATATCAACACGTATATCGAAAAACGAAGAAATAGGCAGATCAGGGAAACGAAAGTTATTCATAACGAACTTCTACGAACATTAAACTTAGAAAAGGAAAAGATCAGAAGAGAAAAGGAATTCGATGACGAAAGTGAAGCAGAGGGCATCATTGGAGCAAGAATATTTTCAACACTTGTCTGTCACAGGCTGACATGCGATGTGTTTGATAGCCTTCGTGATCAACACTTTATGCAAAGCGGAAACGCAGGTATGAGATCAGTTACACTGTATATACAAAGTTGGTAAAATGTATCAGTTTGTTTTATACACGAAGATAACTTAACATTCCACTTTTGCAGTTAACGAGAAATATTTCATTTCTGCTATTCGCAACAAATTAGTCAAATCTCTTTACGTTCCGCATCTGCTTCTAAATGGTAAGCATCTTGAAGTTTTCAGTTAACATATTAAACGATTTATTCCAGCTTTGAAAACATGAACCAGTATCAATTTTAACGATTCATCAATGCATTGTAGATATAATTCAAACTGTTGAGCTCACCAGAGGAACTATATGGGCTCCTTTAACAGCAATTTACAACGGAGGACTTTATAAAGAAGACGAAGAACTAGGTGAGGAGCTTTACCCAGAAAACGGTGAACAGGATGAAAGTGGAGTAGGTCCGCCTCCCAACTCTGCTTCTACAGTGCTATTCACATCGGAAGGTGAAGATGAAAGCGGCATGGAGGATGAGGTCGCAGATTAAAATGGATGAAGTAATATTATCATACTACTAGATGCGTTTTCCTTTCTAAAAATACATAAAACTAGCTTTTCCAATCCTAAAATTAAGTACCCCTACCTACACCATACTAAACTCAGCGAAAAGCTGTAGTTATAGTCAGAGTGAAGGAAGAGTAAGTCGATTAGAATCCACTTAGAAAATACTCTTTTAATTCCTGTATTATGTTCATCATATTGATTGATAGAGTACAGGTGAGGAAATAAAATCCTTCTTTAAAATGTAGTTAGAGATGAAAAGCACAAGCTGAAATCATTATTTGATTCGTAACATTTATGATTTATTTTCACCATACCATCAACCATAAGCTTCCCATAATATTTAAACGCACTAAGATCTAAAAGCATTTTTTCGTACATAATTTACATGCACAGATCCGTCATCCCTAGAATCGAATCGTACAAACTTCGCTTTCCCAGCGCAAGGTGCTTGACATGTTGATTGATAGTAACGTTTTATCAACTCAAAAATTATTTCCAAATCAAAATTAAATCGTAATCAATGCATCACGAGCTTCAAATTACGCAAGTTCAATATGAGTGTATCGTTTACCCAAGAAACGAAGAAAATCTATGTATGTGTTATGTATTGATGTATGGATATAATAACCGTAATTGTACTATTGTACGCAGTAAGAAAAGTACCCTCAATGCCTCATTAGTATTATACAAATTTAAGAACGTTTGAATCCCCAAGGATTCTAACCGGACAATCATACTTCACGAACAACGAAAGGCACAATAATTCATAACATGCAAATGAAGTACCTGTTACAAAATTGTGCATACACATTCTTACCTATTTCGTAGAGTAGAATACACTTGGTCCGCATTGGTAATGTATTAGTTACTAAAAGGAAGTCAAATGACTTGTTTTCTAATGCTTGATAAAGACACTTTTCAACTTCCGAATTCTTAACAATTTGACTAATTTTGAATTATTAGTAAAACTCAAAATACAATACACAATAATTGTACTACAGATATTTTCGAAACGTTCTGCCAAAACGTTGGAGGTAACAGTTGATCGCTGCAAATAAGTTCCATATTCGATATCGGTATTTTCATTTGGTTATCCGCTACATTAAGCTTATGTACATATACTTACGATTAGTGCGTCAGTATGTTCTGATATTCCTGATTTTGATGTGCTTTTTCTCTTTTCTTCCGTCATCCGTTGACAGTTTTGTAAGTTGTAAGAGTAAGGTGCTGAGTGTAGGAAACTTATGTGCGTATATTTGATGCAGAGAATAACCGATTTGGACATTAGCTGGCTGATTAGAGAATTTCAACTTCATTTCGAGTCTGGTTTTCTTCGGAGGAGCATCACAAAACTGAATCGTGCTTGATTAAGATTACCTCACGTTCCTTCATCTAAAGGAGGTTGACAGGGCTCAGTATTGAGGGTAATTTTTCTCTGTTTCCTTTCACCTTTCATCTACCCATTCGCTTCGTCTTTCATCTTTTCTACTCACACTCATTTTTTACTTTTCTATCAGTTGTCATTTGAAACTTGTCAAGATGAACCTGTCCTTTGTATTATATAATTTTATTCTAAATTAATCTTCTAAAATTATTTCCGATAATTTCCTTTTGATTTCAGGAGACATCAGTGGTAATATGGATATCGATATTGCAGAGGCGAACACTGAACATATTCCGGACAAAATGTCAGAAGAAGACGAAGGAGTATGTGAAACAGAAACTGGTCCATGTACCCAATTCCATGAAAAGATTGTGGAAGTCGTTCGTGGAAGGATGGAGGATAATGGTTCGGTACGGGGCTCGACTTGTTCTTATCCGTTCAGTCCTCGTTATCGGAGTATTAGTACCGGAAGCAGCAGCAATCGAAAAAATAAGTATCGACTTTGTGTGGAAATGAACATCAGACCACGAGCATTAAGTGAAAGTAGTGGGGTGGAGTCGGAGGAGTGTTGTAAAGACGACGTAAGGGAAAATTCAGATTAAATTGCATTTTAGATTCAGTTTTATGCAATATGTATTTTTATAATGTACGAAATTTTTTTGTTTGCAGCCTATTAGTGTTGTTGTAGACTACCCGGAAGATCTGGTAGTGTGTGTGAATGCGCGGATCCGGAAGAATGAAGTGGACACGAACAAAGATCCATCTGATGTTCCATTAGTGGGGAGGGATTCGAAGGTCACGCGAGCAGACATGAGAAACACGGATGTAATCCAATCTGAAAATCAAGATCAGGTAAAGAGTCACAAGACCCACACGTTGTCGCCCACACGCATATTCAGTTAATTTTAATACTAGCAAAGCTGTAATTTTATTTCCATTCATTTTATTGCTTCACTTGTGTCCGACTTACGACATAAGTTACAATATTGTTATTAAGTTATTATATTTACAAATCATTGTGATTATTATTCCCAATTTAGGTGATGAATTCTACTTTTGTAAAAGTACCGTATACTTCAACACTTATTTATCCAATTATGGAGGAACAGGAAAACGATGAAGCCGAAAGTGAACGAGTCCTAGAAAGTGACAAAGAGAAAGAATTAACTCGCAGCCGTTTTCTTCAAACCAGCTTCAGAAAATCCGCGGATAGTAGCCTATATAAAACTGGTCTGGATGGCAATGATGCAATGGTAATGACAGACCCCAGCATAAAATGAAGCTAATTGTAGAATACGTGTGTATAATGAAATGTGAAATGGAATATTGTTTTATGATTTATTATTTTTTTATGATTAGTTTGGAGATTTATCTGCCATTTTTAAAATTGACGTGGCTGGTGACGGTGTTGTAAAGCCAGAAGACGCAGTTGACAGTGATGATGCATTGCATAACTCAAACGCAGATTTTAAAGGACATCCATCTTTGAGCTTGAATTCTAGGGCTCGTATGTGTTCAGAGAAGCTAACACCAGCGGAGAAACTTGTTAAAGCCTTGCATGTTATAGCAAGGTATCGAGGAGCATGGGGTGTATTTGAAGATGACCAGCGTATTGTTAGTCACTTGATTAACCTTAACGGATTATTGGTACTTATATGATAAATCTGCAAGAATAATTTTAAATTTTGATTCGACTATTATATTGTGGTATTATAAATAATCATGAAAATATGTTTGTTTAGACCATGACAGATGCGTCCATAATTGAAGCCATATGCACGGACGAGGACCACTGTGAATTGAATGGCTTAATATCGTATTTCCTATTGGAAAAACGTTTCATTATCCGATCCGAGTTGATTCAGACTTTTAAATTGCTTTGCAATAAATCTAACGCCATCGCATCGGTCATCTTGTCGTCCGACATCCCCGTGATTGTTGCACGGTAGGTTTGGTTGAATTAATCTGTATTTGTATTATAATTAATTTAGTCACATGGTTTAATTTTTTGTTTTTCTTGCAGTCAAATCGTCGAAAATGAATATACATCTAGGGAAATGTATGACTATTCATTGTTCTTCCTTCAAATGATTAGTGCTGTTCAACTTTCGGACGAACAATGCGGTATGAATGTAGTTATGATTTAGTATTTAGACTTAAATGAAATATGTAATACTTTCGAAGACTGGGCATTGAACTCTCTGAATTAACTAAATGTTTCGTTTGGGGTATTTGCTAATCTGTAGGTGACATTGGACATGGATTTTATTCTAAAGTGATTGAGCTAACTTTGGATGCTGAGAAGAACCACTTTGAATCCAATTGCGGAAATCCTCTTTCGTGTTTATTTGAAGTATCACCAGCAACTTATCGATGAGAAGGACTTGAAGTGGGACTGTTTGAGTTTGTTGGCGACAGCAAACCCTCAGGCCTTGAAGAAACTGAAGGAGAAACTGATCTCCCCGATAGTGAAAAATGGTATTGATATTACTGATTAAATTGTTATTGCGGCAAATCTTCCATTGCCTTGTTTGGTTAAGTAAGGTTGATAGCTAAATGTAATATATTTTGCTCTACTTGTTTCAGGTACTACCATCTCGATGACGTATCGAAGTTACGATCGAATTTCGATTGAAAAGATTCGGGAAATGTTAAAAGTGTTGACTGATTTAATGAGGTGTACATGCACACGAGAAATATTCTCTGATGCCGAATTGGATATTTTACTGGTTACGCTTATTCATTTTATGGAGAAGAGCAGCCTCATGATCGATGTAAGTATTCAACTAATTGTAATTTTTAATGTTGGAATTATAAAATGCCTGTATCTTTATAATTTTATTTATAGTTTCAGACTGACACATTTGAGGCTATCTACCGGATTTTAAAAACCATTCAGACAGAGCCGAGTGGCCTGGATAGACTAAGGCGTGTTGTGAAAAAAGTTGCGAAGGAAGCGGATTCAGCCGGTGACAGTTACAGTCGTCACTTATTGAAAAAAATCTGCAAACTCTTAAACAGTGCGTAAATCCTTTGACTAAAACCTATTTACAGTAGTAAGCGTGGCGTAGGTTTATATCTATGTTATGTATTCACTGTTTAGTATGAAGAAGTAATTGCTTGTTTGTACTCAAGTACTAGTACTTGTCTTTCCTTTCTCAGTAGAATTTAAGTGTACATCAAAACTGTCGAATGTAAATTGTAAACTCGAGCTGTTTATTGTTAGAAATAAATTGTATATAAAACGTGCAAGTGATT
>JAANSM010002183.1:0-15789 GCA_036850725.1 Orchesella villosa
GTGGGAATCTTCCATAGTCACACGCCATCCCTGCATACAGCTCGAGCCCACCTATAAAATATATTATTTGACCAACCCATAATCAATACATGATCAAAATACCCGACCTCAACAGTTTTCCTTGTAGAATCTGACGATGATGATTGATGGAATAAGGTTCGAAAATACATTAAAATTTCCAACTTTATACAATAATAACTTTAGACTATTTCTTTCTAGGTCCATCTTTCAAACTAATTTTTATTAAATTCCTCATATAAGTACTTGGCATGCTTGCAAAGTTATTCTTGGAAAATTTTGGAAACTAGACAAGCCTTTAGTAACTTCTCCTTTTGTTTTTCATTAGCATTAAAATCATTGGACTGTGCTAAGACGGCATTCCATAAAATAAAACATGTTCCCATTATGGCATCTGCTCCAATATAGCAAGCCAATAAACAAAGGATGGACCATAAAATTTTTCATTTAAAAAGACTTCATGAGCACATTTGGAGTTTTTTTTGGCAGCACCACCAAAAATCTAGGTATCATCACATCGGCATCTTCACTGATTACTACACTCGACTCCTGCACTAAACCGCGACACCCTCAAGAGTCAGCAACTGGCTGGCTGACATCTCCTCTGAGAAAGACAGCGTTGAAATCTTTCCGTTTAAACTTAGCGTGACTCAACGAGGGAGCCAGCTGAGGATGACAAGTCATCATAGCTTCATCATACGGTGCATGAATCAAGGTACATTTTTATATCCGAGTCCACATCATATCATCATCGTCATCATCCTCACCAACAACACACATATATCACATTATCACACACATGTGCAGTATGAATGATGATGTGACATAATATAATATACAAAAATAAACGAATGAGGAAAAAATGACTATTTTCTCGTCTAAAAAAACGTTTAACTTGGGAATTGAAGGACTCACCTTAAACTGAGAATTCTGGCAAGCTGCGGACTCTTTTGCCGTCACTGGTTCTGACAAAGTCTGACCCATTTTTTTAATGTTCCTCTGTTAATGGTTAAAAAAGTTGGAGCCGTTTGCATTACTTTAAAACTTTACAATGCAGATGCGGACCACTTAGAAACGTTACATACTTATCAACTACAACAATGAATGGGCTAGCATCCCAAACTGAACAACAGATCACACAAGATTTTAACTATTTGAGATTGAAATAAATTTTATAGTAAGTTATTTACGTAGGACTAATCAACTCTGTGCCTAGTCCTTCCCTCGTCGTTCCATAAACTGACAACTAACCACACTCAAAAATTATTATTTGTAATATAAAGATGACGATATTGCTGCTCCTGATTCATTATTCCATTACTTACTTACTTTATACACTTACTTCTAAGTTGTTAAATATAAATTTATAGTAAACTCAACAAAACACTAGTTTTCGTTTCTTTTTTTCTGTTACACAAAAAAATATATAGTTGATTCTTTCTTGGCCTTAGCAAAAAGTAATACTATATGAAAGCAAAAGAGTATTCCGTTCTCAATGCGCCAGTGAGTAGCGAGTGTACTGGAACCTGGAAGCTAGCTGATTACTACGATGATGATGAATGATGAATGTATACTTAGGCTTCAATTCACACACACAGTGACTGAACTGAACACACACACTCATACAAATTTACAATATCCACAATCAGCTCACTCTTTCTGCTTCATGCCTTCTCGTGGTCTGCTATGTTATGGAACAGAGTGAACGAACAAAATACGCTAGTAGGGCTCTACCTAAAGAAGAGGAGCGAGCGAGTATGCTACGTTGTATTTTACTATATAAGTGTATATGGACAAAGAGAGGACACGACCAACAGACGGGACAGAACAGGACATGATAAAATGTATATGCTTATTATATGTATCTATCACTATATCAATATGGTCTTTGGATCTTTTAAGGTAAAAAAAAGGCCTTTACATTTACATAATATATCGTACACATATATATACATAAACGTATATGCCTAAGAGATGGAAACAGCAGTGTAAGAGGCTGATATTAACTGACATGACGTTATAGTAATGTTATGTTACGATACGATCATCATCATCATCATGGTCATATCCTTCGTCCCTCGCACTTATGGCTCTCTCATGCACACCGGAAAACAGTTTTTTTTGTACAAACTAGGAGAGTATCATATGCTATGTGGTAATCGTAATAGTAGTAGTAGTAGTAGTATTAGTAGTAGAGTAACTAGATTTTTTTTATATCCCAATCCAACGTACTTTTTTGTGCGATGTGTGCTACTACCACATATTATGTGCATTTTAATCCATTAAACATGATCTACATAAAGGATACTTTGTTTGGGAAAAAAAGTAGAGCTTTCCTGCATAATCAAATATAATGCAATGCTGGCAATGGCATGTTTGCATGTGGCTGTATGTAGGTATTTAGCTATTTCAGCAGAAAAAAAACGAAGTTTTTGTTTGAGATTGTGATGGACGATGGAATGGAAAAGAGCATGGAACATGAACATGGAATATTACACATCGTGTGTGTTACATGCATAAAACACGTCGTAAACATGGTTCTGGCAGTTTATGATGGCCATACCATGTCATCATTATGATATGGAAAGTATGGAAACTGGAGTGTGGATGAATGGGAACATTTCCAATGCCATACTGTGGGATCAACGTGATGGAAGTAAGTATTGGTCAAGCCAATTTAATAAACTTAATATGGCGGAGAATGATGATATGATTACGATATGATAATCATATCAGAAGTAACATGCGACTAGTGAGACTGAGCTGAGAGCAAGCCAGAGAGAGAGAGAGTATTAAATACAAGAAATTTTTGCCCTAAAACTGATAATATCAAAAAAAGTCATGAACTAAACCATGCCAAGACTACTTTTATCCCATATAAAGACCAAGAACATGGATAATTTGCGTGTACAAGAAAGTGACTCGGCTGCATTTTGTTAGCCTTGTGAATGACTGACCAAAGGAATATAGAATTGAAGAAGAGTGGTTTTGAGCCATGCTAGTAGAGTCCCCTATGAGATTGCCAACGGAAAATGTGCCCCTCGTTTTCCTACTCTTCTTGTTAGAACCTACTCACTCAGCATTTTGTACGGGCTTACATGAAATAGAGTTACACGCGAGAGGAACAAAGACTAGGCCATCCTGGCTGATACAATGTACAAAGAGAGTGAGCTGATGCGGACATGAGACTACTCTTTAACCCTGATGAAATAAACTACATGGAATATGATACGTGACTTTTGGTGAACAACTGATGATACACAAAAAAAAAGTTTTCTAAACAACAAAATAACAAACATAAACTTGCGAAATGTAAACTGTGAACTGTTACTTTAACACTTGCTAATTACTCATTTTATCATGAGTGTTGCAGCTGGACTAAACTGATGCGTACTCCCAAATTTCTATGCTGCTTGTTTGTTATCGCTACACAAAGCTGACTCACGCTTTACTAAAGTTGATGACAATTAAGCACGTTTCAACAGCTAATGTGGCTTAGCAATAAACTATGAGTCAGTGCCAGTGTCCAAGCAGTACAATAAATTCTTTTTATAAACTTGATTTCGAAAGGGATGCAAGAAAGAAAATTTTAAGTACAAACGTTTTATGATCGAAATCCTAACAAAGTTTTATGCAATGACAATCTCATGATCTTTCTTGTTATGTTCTTCCTTTCCTGTTTAGCAGGAGTTCATAGAGGTATATGTAAACAATACCAGTCAAAGTTGCCAATAACATGTGTAAACATTCATGTACACTCAGTTACTTATTATCTCGCCACAATTCTAAGAAACTAAAGTGTTGTCATTCTCTATCTTAAAATTAAGAAATGTCAAGATGCTGACTCGATGAACATAAACAAATGAGGATTAAATAACAGCTTCCACTGTTCTCTACCATCTACAACTAAATCATGAATGCTGTTATCCAAAAGTTTAATGAGCTAATTGCTTCCTGCCATGTAAATGCTTCAAACATTATTTATGAAAAACAAGAGTAAAACTGAAGCAAAAACATTGTCATCATTAGTACGAATGAGATCATGAATGAGATGAAAAAATAAAGTTTAGTTTCCTCCTTCTTTCTACTATCTAGTTGTGGTCAAAAAGTTGATAATATATATGATACAATAGAAAAAAGAAAGGACTTAAATGTACCTGGGAAGGAGGAGGATCTTCCTTTCAAATGCCTAACAGGACTTACTCATGGTCTTAATTAATAAATATGATGGCATGATTGTGTTTCGGCCAATTAAAAAAAGCAGCTGACAACTTTACTTCCTTTCCTTGCTTCATAGTAACTATTAAATATGCTGTAATTGCGTTTCGAACGAATGAAATCATGAATAACGTCGGTGGCCCACTTTCCATGGTCCAGGCCAATGTTGTGATGCGAAATAAAGCAAATAACTATGCTAACAAATGCGCCTATTTGGAAATCAGCTTGTAAAACTAACTGACAACAATATACCAGCATGTGGTGTGAGAAACGAAAAGAATATCAAGTATTGGTATTAATATCATTGCTCTATTGATAACCGATGTAGTGTCACATCAAAACGTACCTACTCCATTTAGTAATAGCTAAAGTCCAATAAATTGCAACCACAAAACGGACCATGTATAAATTAATGTTAAATAACTCAACCGGAGCTCTTTAAATGATTTGTATGCTAAAAACGATCATTTCCCTACCCAACAGAATGCAAAATATGAATAAAATTAACAAACTATTTAAACAAACAGCTAACAACTTACTTACCTTCTTCCCTTGCGTCGCCGGTATCCACAACTAGTGCACAATCAAGTTAGAATCCAAATCAATCAACTTTTTGGCTAAGAGTAAACAATCCACCACCAAATCAACTATTCAAACGACAGTAATGTAACTGGAAAATCAATGCCAACAACTGGCTCAATTTAGTAATCAAATTTTGAAAAATCAGAAATGAAACTGATCAGCCCCAGTCGTGACTAATCTCTGAAGAGGAAGAAACTCTGAAAATGAATATAACAGCAGCAAGCAGTCTGCCCAAAAAGAGAACTAAACGAAAAACGTGGTGCGAGACTGAGAAAGACGTTGAGACCTGGTTGAGGCACGATGCTTTAGAGTCTTTGGTCAAGCCAAGTTGTGACAAGAATTAACTTGAATGCTACTCACGTTAGTTAGACAGGGAAGGGGAAGAAAGCATGCCTTGGACTTAGTGCTCTATGCCTTGCTCTTGACCATTCGTTTTTGTCGTTGTGGAATGCAGCATGCAATGCATAATGTCTATGCAATAATGTATCCAATCTGACGGTGCATGAAGCAATTATGATTTGCATAAACTAGGATGTTGAACGTATAGCAAAGAATGTGTATTGTATATTGAAGGATGATAAAGATATTAAGGGAATCTTACCTTGCGGCCGAACGGAAACAAAGCACGGATTAAGCACAGCATTTTCTCTCCAGAAATGCGATAACAATTTTAACACACAAATCTTATCTGCATACAGTATTGGATTCTACTAGAAAAGAGTCCTTGAAACGAAACTACGACGATGATTTTATAGATAACAAAAAGGCTTATCTTTTCACAACTAATATGACTAATTGATTAGCAAATGGCGGAGGAATTTGTGAGCACAAAAATATTCAAAACTGAAACTTTTATAAGAATGTATCATTCCTGTTCCAGTATGCCAGTTTTACCTTCAGCTCTCTACTCGGCACACATCCCAACCTTCCGTACCGAAATTGACTGGCGTCAATACAATGAAAGGTGGAGGAAGTCATTATAATATAGCTTTTTTTTCTTTTAGCAGTTTCATTTCATCGGTTCTGAGCTAATACCTGGTTTTCTACGCATTATCTGCACCTGCGTTCATAATTTTTTGCGTCATTTAAAGTGCATGCATTTTGTTTGTTAGCTTGACTTGTATATGCAATTCATACTGGTACTTTTCGTATAGCTGAATCATACGGATGATGCATGTGTTCATTTTTTTACCAACAAAGCTTTTCCCTGAATCAAACTCACATTTTGAGACCATGCCGTTTGCTTGTAGCTTCTTCATCGGCGTGAATTTATTGAAGAATTATTTCCAAGAATGAGTTTTATTGGTTTGTCTAAAACAATGCTGCTACTGCAGCTAAACACCTGAAACTGGGACTTTTGCGCAGCTACGAGAGCTCAATAGCCTTAACTATATGTGGTAAAGAGCAATTTTGCATACATGAATTCATACTAATCATATTATATGTCTCCAATGTGCATAAATGAGTATGTCTATATGAGGACGACATCGGCTATGCTCATTAATGGTCTTCATGAAAAATAATGTAAATTGAGCATTGAAATGAAACCCATCATGTCCCTGTTCAAAAGTGCAACTTAGAAGACGAACCACAGGCTGAGCTACTGAAGGCATTCGTACTTTGAGGTCTGTTTAAGAACATCTTGAACGAAACAAACAAATTATTTAGTTTTAATGCAGTAACCCAGTAATCTTTTTTGTCACAACACAGCGAAATCTTGACCAGTTAACAAGTGTGTGTGTGTGTGTGTGTGGGTCCAGAAGAATTCTAATTATAATCTTTGAAAAGCTGTAAAAAGAGTTGCAGAGTCGGTTTCAACCTTTTGACAAAGCTGAAAAAGCATGTAAGTAAACCATATTGTTCATACAACTTCAGCATCCCTGTGCTAGCCTTAATAGAGGGATAGAGTTCCATCCTGTTTATAACGAGCAAAATTCTTGAGAAAGGTTTGCCATTTAGATGCAGCTATCAGACAGGAAAAAGTAGAAATAGGAAACTTTGTATAAAACATACATACGGGGATAGAGTTCCATCCTGTTTATAACGAGCAAAATTCTTGAGAAAGGTTTGCCATTTAGATGCAGCTATCAGACAGGAAAAAGTAGAAATAGGAAACTTTGTATAAAACATACATCCAGCATCATATTCGCGAATATACCTTTCTTATTGTACGTATACTTTATTATGTATATGTAAGTTAACTGGAGGAAGATGGAAATTAAAATCTAACTCTGTCACATAGACTTATCATACATATATCATGTTTTACATTCAGACAGACACATATATCACATAACTTACTACCTACGTAGTTTATACCTTCAATATGCTAGTATGGAACGTATATATGCAAGTCAGATCAACCACGTTCCTCTCCTCCTGTCCACCTTAAGTGCAACTTTAGACGTGTCACTCCATTGTACTTACATACATATTCTGTTACGACTTTAGTGATATAGTCTGACCTGCAATCATTTGGCAGTTTCTCTTCTTTCAAGAACGCTCATCATATTCCTCCCCGTAATTTTTTGTCTTTGTAACATATGCACATATATTAAGTTATTATATTTAGCCCACACTTTACGACATCGATATATCAGTATCAATAGCCTATTAAATTATTTTTTACGACATTAGTATGTTAGTCATTGTGAAAATTGTCCTCGGCTCTCACAACTGTCATTTCACAATACACCATTCTCTCTTCAACATCTCATCTCTGACCCGTCTCTCTTCAACTTACTTGTTTCCACCCTTATAGTTCACAGTTTTAGAAAAGCTCTAAATATATTCAACATTTCCTTCAAAATCTGAAGAAATCTTGTTCTCAACTTTTTAGTGAGAACGTGGAAAGTGAGTAGCCGACTTTTCTCTTTGATCAGTTTGGGACGAGGTGGTATCATCAGTATGGTTTTTCCAAAGCAAGCGTATTTTGGACAAGCTTACAAGGCAACCATTCCCTTCCACCTTCGAAGGGTGCTGCAAGTGAAGAAGCCTCGCAGTGCTTATCACGTCTACAGCTTGGTCTCCGATGATGTCTTATGGTAATGCGTTCAATTAATATATACACTAATTATATCAAGAAGTCTGCATATACGTAATCACGACTAAATCACACCATATGGCATTACATTACACAGGGATCTATATGTTAACAACTCAATCGACTTGAAGGAACTGTACTTCGATTTCACGAGCACTCCGTGGCACAAGGGACTTTTGGTTCCCACCTCTGATGAACTATGCCACCACGCAGGAAGCACTGGTTCTACCAGGTAAGTCTAAACATTTCTCAGTATACAACATGAATGATATATGTATTATATACACATCAACGAAGGTTTATATGTGTGAGTGCAAAACCTACTCTAAAGGGTGGCGTGATTTGTTACTTTTTTCAAGCCCGGAAAGCGTGAGCAGCATGAGCTCACCAAGCGAATGTGAGGATGACAAAATGGAATTGGAGACTCAAGCTGCTGCTGCATGCAAGAAGCTGGAAGCATCAGTAGAGGGACTAGTGAAAGTGGAGATCCCGACGAAAAATGAAAATGTAATGCAAATCTACATGTTTTTCATAAATTCCAATAATATGCAAGCAAGCTAATGTTGACTCCTTGTTAAAGGAGAAATGACTCCGCTTTAAAACAACACGTTTTATTTCTTTATGGATATAGGAAGAGAATTGAAGCATTGAAGGATGAACCGGTGGCAGGGCCTTCTGGATTACAGGCCCCTTACAAACCGTACAAACGACACATGAAAAAGTCAGTAGCAATACATATATTTTGCTAGTTTAGCCTTATTAATGGTCTGTTGATTGACGTAATCAAATATTTATGCTTTTTCAGGAGGAAGTCAGAATTGGACTATTTATATATGGACGAAGAATTCCAACCGGATGCAGAAAAACGGAAGCTAGGTGAAAGCTTTTATGATTACCAAATGATTCTATTCTGGTATGAATATTCCTAATGCTATTCGTCAGAATAATACTATTTTATTCTCGTTTACTTCGTATTTAGCATGGAAAGGGCCGCCCTTTAAACATCTCAAGAAGGACTCGGACCCGGACGTTGATCCTGATTCTGAACTAGCTAAGGAAAGAGCGGCTACAATGACAGTGAAGGTTAAAGAGCAAATTGAAGCTGCTAATGACCCACAGCCGTCTACTTCCAAAGCTTGTAACAATGGATCTAAAACTGTGGCTAAAACGCAAATTAAAACTGCTAATGAACCACAACCGTCTACTTCCAAAGCTTGTAACAATGGATCTAAGACCGTGGCTAAAAAGCAAATGGAAGCTGCTAATGAACCACAACCGTCTACTTCCAAAGCTTGTAACAATGGATCAAAGACCCTGGCTAAAAAGCAAATGGAAGCTGCTAATGAACCACAACCGTCTACTTCCAAAGCTTGTAACAATGGATCTAAGACCGTGGCTAAAAAGCAAATGGAAGCTGCTAATGAACCCCAACCGTCTACTTCCAGAGGTTTTAACAATGGATCAGAGAAAGCGGTTAAGGATGCCCTTTTTAAGCGACTGTCAACCATCATGCATAACTTTTTTAGTTCAATGCCTGGAACGGATTATCGACGTCCAAGTATGAGTTTGCAGACACAACTCGTGGATGAAAATGGGGAGAAGAAATGGTTGTGCCCAGTCTGCAAGAAAGAGGACTTGTCTGAAAATGGGGATGAAATGATCAGTTGTGACAAATGTGGAGACTGGTATCATTTCGCTTGCGTTGGTATCAAAGGAGAATACCAATCGAAGCGTCGTTGGTACTGCAAGCGTTGTGTTTTCAGGGCTCTTCGTGGTAACAAGTTTGAGCCGGCTGAATTCCCACTATTTGAATAAATATTGTTGGAGACAGTGGGGAGACGTGGGGAGGTACGTTACGCAATTGAACTGGATCATGAAAAACATATTTATTTAGCTTTAAATCTCGTAATCAATTTAGCTTTATTTTAACTCTATCTTTCATCGCTTGTACGCGCTACAGACAACATACAAGGTCTAACAATGGCATATTATGCACTTTCGATCAACGGTCATATGGTCAACTATAGAAGCAAAGAGCTAACATACAATCAGTACTTTTAAGTTGTAAAGTACGACTTTGCTATATTGTTAGGCAATATTTGTAGCAACTACCAACATACATGCAAGTGATAAGACATTCCTTTTACTTTTTCGTTCGAAATTAGTCAATATATGAGTTCACATTGATTCTCATAATTACGCACATTACTTAAAATTCAGTAAACGTGCTTTTAACAGCTGTCAGTTTATAGCCCGGTATTTACGAATGAACTTGGTATAAATTTTGGTTACCTAATCTTTAGGTATAACTATGATGAGTAGGGGATGGTATACCATTTTAAATTATTTGTAGTGTGCTAGTTAATAGCAATTTTAGTAAATTAATTCAATGCATAGGTGAGATGCTTATTGAGAGTGAGAAGGCGATGGTAAAGAATAAGCAGATTATAATATAGTTAGAAATATTTTATGAAATTTTATGAATGGTGGAAATATACATGTTGACTTCAATAATGAAGTTTTACAAATATGCATGGTAGTTTTTAAATGTTAAGATAATTTAAAACGGATGACGGAGTAGTTTACAATATTGAACATTCCAGCATGTGGTGTGGGAAACGAAAATATTATGGAATATTGAGTAATAATATCTATAAGTTATTGATAGTCAACTTATTCTCACATTAATACGTATATAAAACATAAAGCAATAGTTAACAGTCAGTAAAAACGATATTGAATATTCCAGCATGTGGTGTGGGAAACGAAAATATTATGGAATATTGAGTAATAATATCTATAAGTTATTGATAGTCAACTTATTCTCACATTAATACGTATATAAAACATAAAGCACTAGTTAACGGTCAATAAAAACGACCCAGACCGATAAATTGCTACCACGGAACGAGCCGTGTGTAAGTTAATGTTAAAAAGCGCAACCGGGCTCTATAAATGATTTATATGATGAAAATGATCATTTCTCTACCCGACGGTATGCTAAAACCAGACCGATAAATTGCTACCACGGAACGAGCCGTGTGTAAGTTAATGTTAAAAAGCGCAACCGGGCTCTATAAATGATTTATATGATGAAAATGATCATTTCTCTACACGACGGTATGCTAAATATGGATAAAATTAGCAAACTATTGAAAAAAAGCAGTTGACAACTTACCTTCTCCTTCTTTTCCCGTTCCTTCTTCTCCTTCGCTTCCTTTACCTTTTGCTCCTGTTCCTTTTTCTCTTTTTCCTTCTTTTCCTTCTCCTTCTTCTCATTTATCACGTCTTGTTCAAGCCTCGCCATTATCCTCAGCTAGTGAACAGTCAAGTTAGAATCCAAATAAATCAACTTTTTGGCTCAGAATAAAGAAGCCTCCACCGGTAATCAANAATAAATCAACTTTTTGGCTCAGAATAAAGAAGCCTCCACCGGTAATCAAGTATTTAAACGCCAATAATTTAACTGCAAAATCAATATCAATCACTGTCACAATTTAGTAATCAAATTTTGAAAGATAAGAAATGAAAATGATCAGCCCGAATCTGGGCTAATCTCTGAAGAGGAAGAAAGGAGAAAATAATAAGTAGCTGCAGTCAGCATACCCAGCTGGTCTGCCGAAAAGTACACAGGGCTAAAAAAGTAGCTGCAGTCAGCATACCCAGCTGGTCTGCCGAAAAGTACACAGGACTAAAAACGTGGTATGAGAAAGATGTTGAGATCTGGTTGACGAAAGACACTCTTTGGTCAAGCAGAGGTGTGTGACAAGAATTTTTACATGAGATGAGATCTACTGGCTTTATATAGGTATGATATGGGAAAGGGAAGAAAGCGAGCCTAGTGCTCTATGACTTACTCTTGACCATTGTCTTTTGTCGTTGTGAAATGTAGCATGCAAATATAATGGCTATGACTATTGACTATATTTTAATTATTATTATTATTAAAAAAATTTATCATTATTAAAATTTTATTATTATTAAATTATTATTAAATATATTAAATATATTACTAAAATTATAATGTGGTCAACTACAGAAGCAAACAACTAACTTACAATCAGATGTTTTTAAGGTTTCAACTTCGACTTTTCAAAACTGTTAAGCGATATTTGTAGAAACATACATGTAAGTAAGTGATAAAACATTCCTTTCACTTTTCTGTTCGATCATCGTCACGAAATGCGTCAACTTTGATGTTCATAATTAAGTAAATTATTTAAAATTCAATAAACATGTTAAATTTACCAGCTGTCAGTTTATAGCCCGGTATTGTGAAAGTCGTATAAATGTTCATTACTTAATCTTTATATATAAATATGGTGAGTAGGGGATTGTACACCATTTCAAATTATTTGTTTGTTGTGTGCTAGTTAATAGTTGATAGTAATTTTAGTAAATTAATTCAATATATAGATGAAATGCTTATTGGCAGTGAATCGGGGATTGTAAGGAATAAGACAAAATATAAACTTATAAATATTTTATGGAATTTTACGAATGTTGAAATATTGAATATGCACGTTGACTTCAATAATGAAGTTTTACAAATATGCACGGTGGTTCGTATGTTTTAAGCTAACTTAAAACAGATGATGGAGTAATTTACATTATTTGACTTGATGGAACCTGGTGTTTGAATGCATGATACTGTTATATTATATTATGATTAAATAAAATTGGTGATTTGAAAATGTAATTTCTCCCTTCATTCGTACATGATTTAACTTTCATTTAGTATGCACGTTGCAAGAATAAGGCATGAAATGAATTCCATAGTACATAGTTTTCATCAAAAATAAGTTAAAACACAAAACGTATTGTTTTAACACCTGATAAACCCAATTTTTCTACAAACAAATCATGGAAATTTTAGGTTTTTAGTGACCCGTAAATTTTAAGAATAAGAAGAGGAAGACTAACTTTCTTATGGTAGTGCTTCTATACGCCCGTGATTTATTAATGTGCATGTGGATGTTTCATGACAGAAGAAGTTTATGGCTTCTTGAAATTGTTTGCATAAGAAATGTGAGTAAACGACCAAGCACAGACATTGATTTGCGTGGCTACTTGACACTACGACAATAACTCTTAATTTACTGTAGAAAGTAATTAGTTTAACGTACACTCTACTGGAATGTCTTAGAATGGGGTGGTGAGGCTTCAAATTTAAATGCATGACAAAAGAGTGAAGAAGTTCATTCAGACCTGTATACAATATCTTTCATGCTACCCTTGCATTTCATTTTTATCAAGCTGGCATCTCTGCATATTGCTGGTGGTATGAATAGAGCTACTAGCTCGTTGTAATGCAGAGTATACACTCATTCCATGCATTCTGTTTATGTCATAAATCCAAACTACAGACGCACTTATGTGTACACTTCTCTAAATTTACCAGCACAAATGACTCATACATCATCAATAAAAACTGGCTTACGTATGGACAAAAAGTCACATATAATGAGTTGTCTGTAGTATTATGACACATAATTAAACCCAACACCAATCTTAATGTGCTATATCCATCAAAATTTGATCGTCCACCTATTCAAGTAACCAGACAGCAATATTAAAGTTGAACGGTAATAAAACACGTGCTAATCTAGCTACTTTCATCCTCTAAATTGCAGCTTATTATAAGTGGGTTACCTTTTTATTCCTAAGGGAGCTAAAATACTTTAAAAGTTGAAATCATTTCGGCCTTCAGCCAAAGAAAAGTTGACAATTCAAGCCATTACATAAGATGCTAGTCGCAGTAGTCACTTTGTCATCATTATTATGCATCCCACATGTTAAAGTTTTACGTGCCTTGTTTGATGCCTGCTCACGTTGTGTTACCTAGTGTCCCGTAAAAGCGAACCCTAGTTGGGTGTAAATAATGGCATGTAGTACCCCCTGACTATTCATATCTTACAGCCCATTTGTCATCATAAGTAATTACCCGTAATATATTTGTTTTCATAGCAAAAGACATTGTTTCGTTAAACCACATTTGTGACTTGAGTTCTTGAAAAAACAATTAGCAAGTCGAGACTCAAGACTGTCATAAATAAATCACTACATTCATTAGATTTTCAAACGATAACAAAGTAACTAAAGAAATATAGCTGTTGAAAAAATTGGAACTGTATTCCTTTTACTTTTCTTATAGTTAAATCTACCTAAGAAAAATACTTTGCAAGCCCATGCCATTGCAATTATCGCAGAAGAATCTTTAAAACTTATGCATACTTCTTGCTTACAACTAGTAAATTACTAAGAATTTAGTTGCGAAAATGATTCAAAATCCAAAGTAGAATGCTTCTTTAGTGATCTACTAAATAAAAATGCTTGTCTACAAGTAGGATTTCATGAAGTGTAGTAAAAAATATTATGGTGTACGAGATGGCAACCCCAAATGAAAACTTGTTACCGCAACACCGCCAAAAGCCGACAATGACTACACCACCACCACCACCGGTGTTAGTGAAGTCCATTATGATTCATATTTAGTGAGCTGAAAAATGGGACCACCTACCACAACTGGAGTATATGAGTAAGTGGTAAATGCTCAACACAGCGGTATTTCCAGTATTAATGAGAACCCAACTGCATGCGCACTACAGGTGAAAAGAAATTAAGATTGGATAGTTCTTTGTCCACCGGAAATAAAGGCGGAGTAATTTCAATAATAGGGCGGTCAGGTACCACGTCGTGTTTCTTTGCGTAAGGTAAAAGAAGTTATTACTCAAAGAAGTCAAGTGCCGAACCACGACATACAATGCGTATGCGTGTTCCTTAATCTGCTACTAATTTCTCTACTATACCCCACACGGCAAGATTCAGTTGTGCTTTGTGGTAATGCTCCAATATACAATAAAGTGTAACTTGTTTCCTTTCTGTCTTACTCACCTTCTTCTTAAATAAACAAACAAAATTGACTTGCCTTGTTGTTCAATTCATTTTTTTGTGCAAGTTGGTGCGACCCTAAGTTCATTCTAACAAGATCTTTTTGTAAAGAAAGGCTACAATATTGATTTCAAGCATAGGTTGAGTCAGTTTATGCACTGAATACTCAACTCCACACACATTAGCCGTGATTTGCTGTGTTACTTGTTACGTGAATGAGACAAAGACATAAACACATCTTTGTTCCTCTTTTTTTGACCTATTATTATGTTTGTTTGTTTCTATGATTTTCTAATGAGAACCTTTCCGACAAGATCAATCACATTCAACCTTCAATCTCAGTTTTAAACTTGGAAAACGACAAGAAATCACTTTTGTTTTTATCTTTTTAGAAGACAAAACAAACTCAGTGAGCGAGCCTTCTTCTTCTTCTTCAGTACTTGAAGTTCAGTTTAGACTTGATACTTAGAGCTTAAGTGACTTTTTCTGCGTGTCTGTAAGTACAACTAGAATGCAATAATATACAAAACAATATACTTTGTTCCAATCCAAATGACAGCTTAACTACTACCTAATTCACTTATTTCGTGTCTCCCCAAAAAGTAAAATCTCAATCCTGTGAAATCATTATTTACCTAATGAAAATAAAGAAAAAAAGGGGTTAGAATAATACAAGTTCACCGTCCGTGATTCGATATCAATTGCTTAACAATGTTGAACATTTCCCACGACTCCTTGCTTGTCATTTTCTTACAATTTTGGCGAGCATTTCGATGAAGTAATTTGTTGTTGTTTTACGACGGCACATGAGAACAGTTTTCAAGGGTATGAGCAAACCGTTTGAGCATAAATTCATCCACAAGAATCATAAAGGAGCCTAGACGGTGGTCCTACAATAAAGTAATTTTTGGGGCTGTCCTGCACGCCATTCAAAGCCAAAACTCAATTGATATGAATTCCGGAATATGCTACTTTAAAACTTGTGATTTAAAAGAAAAATATTGACCATAAATTACCGCAATGTGCCACTACATATA
>JAANSM010002184.1:0-15787 GCA_036850725.1 Orchesella villosa
TCATAATTTAATTTGCGTCTGTTTCCTTTCCCCATGTAGATACATCATGATCAAAGAGAGAAAACATTTTGGAAGCACCAAATCTCTTGCCTCTCTCTATAATTTGATTTCCACTAATTTCATTCCATTCTTGGTATACTTATATGGTTGTCTAAAAAAACCTATGAGAGCTGAATGAAGCATATATATACTATGCATCTACACACAAAAGAGTCAGTTGTAACCAGCCGTATTTCTGATGATGATCATCATCAGCAAGCATCCAACCGTGTGATGATGGCATATGGTGAAAAGTAGGGAGGAGGAGAGGGAAAAATGTCACGATTGTTATGTAATTCACTTTTCATTTTCTTCTTTTCATAGTAGCAGCATGCCATGCCACTGCTAAGGAGTCAGTAGCAGCAGGAGATTTTTGAAAACATCAGTGTTGTATATATACTTACATACTTTAGCTTTTTCATTTTCATTCCTTCTAGGAAATAGGCAGCAACAATGTTGTATGATTTTTTTTCATGGAGTTTCTCAAAAAGCTTTTAAAAAACATTGATGACTATACTTTAGCTTTTCACTTTAACTTTTGAGTAGAATTGTAGAAGAGAGATTCGTTTGTATGTACTTATGTAGTTGGAAATTAAGTTTTACCACTGTGTCCTTCTTATCCACCGCTAGTGGTAGTGTATATATTTTATAATGCGTTGCATCTGGTGTACTTATGGAAAAGAAGAGAGGAAAGGTAGAGTTGGCATGCATTATGTAAAAGGACAACGAATTACAAGATTGTGTTTGTGGGAATATTAGAGAGAGAAGAACGGAGTGACTACTGCTGCCAATGCCACCAGCAGCACAAAATGTCTGGTTCTGGTTCTACGTGAGAGAGAAATATTCCACTTTACGTATATTATGCAATTCAAATCGAAAGTTTTTTGTTTGTGTATAGAATTCAGTGAGCAGGAACTAAGTTGTAAGAGTAGACCGCAAGAACACGACTCTTTGGAAAGGTAGGGAAAGTGGATAGGCAGAGCGAAATGAAGTCAGGTAGAGAGTCGGAGTAGACGAAATGGAAAGACACCTGGCAATAAGTGCCCTTGCTTGGATTATGCATACAGAAGACTTGTATTAAGCACATATATGCTTTCGACTTTCTCTTACCATTTCTCGTTTTCTTGTCCTCTTCTAAAAACCTTGTGTGTATGCATGGATAAATGGATTGGTTAATAGATGGATGGAATTGGAATGGATGGAATATATATAGAAAAAACTTCAAACACACCGCATCACACCAGTACCAATGTCTTTCTGGTCCGTCTCTCTCTTTCTCTTTGTGTGATGATGCTGTGTGTTTGTTGTCGTCAAAGTCCCTTCCTGACTCTAGAGTTTTTCTCTTTTGCATGATCCAAAAGAAGCTTTCTCTTTTCCTCCTCATCGTCTTCAGCCTCCCGCTTGAGCCTTCTGTCTACCTCTGCTCTTGTGTTTTCTCTTTCCTATGTCGCTATCAATAATCCGTCACGTCTTGTTTTGCATGCATACACGGCTTCTCCACAGAGTCTACAATAACTCCGTTGGGAATACCAAGTACGATCTATACTTTTTTTATGCTCAAACTCTCTTTCTTTCTCCATCCATCCCTTTCCCCCTTTCCTGTTCACATGCTTTGCTAAACATGAATGGGATCAGTTTGTTGTGTGTGTGTCTGTGTGTGGTGCACGGTGATCTGATGCAATACCACAATAAGATATACATATACTATGTACCTATAATATATTTGGAAGGATGCACGATGCACGTCTCTTTCATTCTTTACGTGTAGCATATTATTTTATTATTTTTATGATAATTCCAACTTTCTCTTCTCTTTTCTGTCTTCCATATTATCCTCGTCATCCATTGCTACACACTCTTTTGTTGTTATATACCTTTCCGAAATATATTTGGGCAGAAAAGAATGGCCAGGATTTGGTAGGGTTTTGGTGTGTGGTGTTTGCGACGCCTCTGGTATGAGGGGTAGTATATCATGATTATCATGATCATTTTTATTCTATACATTATCTTTTATACTAAAGCTTATTATTTAGAGTGGTAGCGCTATTACTGCCACTTTAGAAAAATGGTGTGAGTGTGACTGTGACTGTATACCTGGCTTTTGCTAAATAATAATATATCCAGTTTAGATTCTTTTTGTGCTTAGCCAAAACATAAACTGTATTTCAGGTGGAAAAGACGATGTTTCATTTTCATTCATGTTGTTGTAGTGCACAGCGTACAAGATAAAAAATCGATGTAATGTTAAGCTTCGTTATGATTTCCCCGTCTTCCTTCTTCGTTTCAGGTTACCTACTCATTTTTCTTCCGTTTTAATATGCATACCTAATCTAACAGAATAAAATATAAGTTTTTCTTTCTTTTTTGTGGGACTCATTATTTATGCTATTGGGAGGTTTAGGGAAGGGGAGCAGTAATAAACCGTTTTTGTGTTTTCTACTTATAACTACACCGAACCAGAATCAAACCACATGGAAAAGCCTATGTGCGGGAGCAACTTTTTCACTTGTTGTCGTTCCAATAAGAAAACGTGTATGTTTAAATGGGGTAAAAAAATAGGAAGCTACAAACAATGGGAATGGAAAGCTGTACAAAGAAAAACACTTTTTATCCCTGTCGCCTTCCATTCCTGTCACAGTCACAGGAAAGGACAGAGAATTATTTGTAGATTGTCCAACGTACCACACAACTGCCATCACTGGCAACAACCATAAGGGAATAGTTTTCTCTCTGAAGAAGCAGCAACATAACATACATAAACAGATCAATAAAGCAGTTTGAGAATTTTATGGGCCATAGTCATACATATTATGCATAATGTATAGCTAGCTACTATATTGTAGGAGAACGCGTCTTTAAAAAAAAAATGTTAAAGTTGAGCAGGATGAAAAAATAAGGAGGTGAGGTGTGTGTGTGTGTTTTTTGGTGGCGGAGGCTGTTTAAATATTGCTATGCTATTGATATTCATTCTCCCCCAAGTTAATTATTTAGAAGGAGACAAAAGGACAGTTTATAAATTTATTGGTGAAGAATGGCTTTTTAGAGCTGGTTGTTCCATATATAGCTGTCCAATTCCATCACCATTTTCTGGCGACATTACATTGCAGTACGTTCACTCAATGATTTTTTAAAAGGAAATAAAAGGCTATACCATAGATATTCATGGTTATATTCATAGATAACATAACGTTACAGGTTGTGTCTTGTGTCTACTCCTTCCTGTTCCACTTTTTCCCTGTCTCTTCTCCTCCCTAATGGACTTTCGTTTATTCTAGGAATATTTATCACCCACAAATTTGTCTCTCCAAAACTGCTGCTTCTGTTTTTACTGAGCAATAGAATAAGATAAGATAGCCGTCATATATATGATTTTAAGGAGAAGTAAACAGTAAGTATGTATGTAAGTATATGTATGTATCTCTATTGACTTGGGGTTTAGGAAGCAACAAAACAATATTTAGATTAATGGGTTGGAACATGCAATGCCTATCTTTTTTTTCTCTGTCCCACTATTTGTCTTTCGTCATTGTCAATCTGTGAGGATTTGGAGGTTGAGTGAGAGTGAAAAAAATGACTTGTCGATGAAAATATAAAAACGAAATTCGTAAAGTCTCTCTGGCTCCCCTGAAAATGAAGATTTATCAGAGTTAAGGAAAGAAAAATATGATAAAAGCATAGAAATTGTAGAAGTTGAGTGAGACGAGGCGTGGACGAATTGTCTGGAATTCTGAAGGGAAAGTATAGGAATGGGCTAGGGTTAGTATAAATATAGAGCTGGACAGAATTGTTTGAATTTTGAAACAAAAAGGAATGCAGGCATCTTTCCACACAGCATATAAGTACATATTTATTCCTGTTTCATTTATTCTGGAAAAAAGGTGTACGGAGGAGAGTGGTGCAGCAAGATACAAAGTATTACATGAGAAAATAAAAATTTATATAACAGAAGGAGAAATAGAGAGAAAGTAAGTATAAATATATATTCGTTGAAGGAATTTTCAGCATGCTTAAGACAAGTTGAGTGCATGGAATGAATGAAATAGATAAATGGATGAATAAACGAGTGTCAACTCTGACAGGGTCTCGTGATGTCTTGGTTGACAGAGGAAAATTGAAAGAAATTTTCTCACAGACCCCCAGAAGGAAAAAAAAGACACATGACGATGAAGAACATCAGAAGAGAGAACAGGAACAGGAAGGAAAAAGAAAACGTGCCAGTTAAACGGAAAAGAAGAAAACGGAAGAAAAACAGATGCAATGAGAAGGCTACATAGTATAGAGTATATATTTATGAGGGAGAACAGAAAGTCAAGGCAAAATATTAGCTGGTTGTTGAGTTGAGATGTGTCGTGTCTTTTATGGTCAGTTTTTTCCTCCACTAGTTAAATACACAGGAGTATAGTGGAGTTATGTTTTATTTTGACGGGGAAGTATATACATGTCTACAGAATGGTTTGTTGCAGAAGAAAATTGGTAACGAATTCTGCCTGGAAGCACTTTCTCTGCTCCCCTTTTTTTACCTTCTTTCTCTCATCTCCTTGTAGGAATGAAATGTTACGACGAAAAGGAAATTGAAACAAGAACCACGCTCCTGCACAACCTGATATAAAGGCTTCTTTGAATTTGAAACTGAACATGAGGTTAGAATAGAATAGGACTGAGTACATATTGCTTGTATTTTGAAGGCTTATATTGGCGATTTTCGCTTTAACTAATCTTTAAGTCTTTAAATATAACAAATTGGGTCCCTAGCGCTAGCGCTGCATTAAACTACGAAGGTAAAATATCCAACTCGTCAATTTGTATCATTTATCTTGTTTTTATTCGAGCAAAATGTAGTTTTCTTATCAATGAACAGTAACACTGAGTAAGTATGATACATGTTCTTACTTTGCTTGAACCACAGAATAATATTTGGTCACATTTCATTTCCGTCGACGCCTGTGGTACTTTCATTGCCATCAACTTTCTCCTCTTTCGATGTCCTTTTATGATATGATTGTAGATAGAAATTTGTATGCATGATTTGTGAGCTTATATGTTTGTGCTTCGTACACAAAACCAGAATAAATGTTTCAGTAGGCCAAGATAATATACCCCCTTTTTGTCGTCAGAGTCTCTATTCTCTATATATATCCATATAATCCACATTTTGTTTGGGCAAACATATAGCTACACTATGATATTCCTTAAGAGTTGGGTGGCTTGAAAGGAAATAAAAAGCATTTTGAAACAGAATGTGGAAACTACTTCAACATTTACGTTTTCTCTGTGTTTTGTGTCTTTCTCTTATTTTCTATTTACAGCCATATCTCATTCTACCATCTTCTGTGTGCATGTTGTGTGTATAGGAAGCAAGCAAAAAAAACTAAGATCCGGGGGAAAGTTTTCCCATATTTTTTGTTTTCTTATTTTTCTTGGTTCGTGCCACCATTTTTACCACAATGGAAAGCACCCCCTACTCAATGTAAATTTATGTCGTTTATGGTGTCTAGATAAAATAAACCAATTTGCTATTAAAGTAAATATATAAGGTTGAGACGGAGTTAATATATATTGCAGAGAAACGAAGACCGATGCTCGATCCTCTACCCATACCCCCCCTTAGTATATATAGATATCTGGAGTGTAATAATATAATAGAGCTAGAAAACGTATACATTTTTATTCTGACTGAAGCTTGAAATATTATAGCCATTAGTGTGACCGTTACAGTCAATTCAAGGATCCATACTCTATTATTTTCAGGATTCCTCCGTTTTTTATCTTGACAACTTTTCCCTACTGCCTACCTCCATATTATACACTTTTTTTTACTAGAAAAAGCAAACAAAAAATGTTTTCTGCGAGGTACAAACATGTATATATTTGAATAAGAGAATTGTACATTCATCAGCATATTAAGCCAGAGTATAATATGGGAGCAGGTAAACTCGTTGTGGTAGACATTTATATGTTGCAAGTAAAGGTAAACAAACCTTTTTTATATCTTCTTTTTTGCCACCAACAAAATTTAGGATTCACCCGAGTGCACCTCTAAAATGGTAATATTGCACATATTTGGTGTAAGGAGAGATTCCCAGGGTCAACGGAGAGAGAAAGGCACATTTTATTACTTAGCCGTATGCATACAATATATCTTTTTATAGATAAGGAAAACGGCAACAAAACTTTGTTTGTATCTTTGCTGGCTCCCGGTTGTCTGCTTTACTTCCGATAGCTCCAAAGCCAAAGTATGCGTTTTTTTGTTTAAAAAAAGTGAGTGAACTTTTTTATTTTATCTTTTCATGTTCACGTACTTGTTGTAGTTGTAGAGTTGGAATTGAAAAGCATTTTTGACCTTTATTTCTCAAATTTTCTGGAGTGGAGCGAAAACGAACGTCATTTAGTGAAATAAGAATTCAAACACGAAAAGTTGTAGAAAGTTTAGAGATGATGATTGAGGAGAAATTGTTTAAAATGTGAAAAATTAGAAGGCAATGTATAGATTTTTTTGGAATTTTGTGAATTTGTTGTATCAGGTTTTTGCGGTGGTAGATACACGAGGTGGTTAGTGGTTGCAAATTTGTTAGAGGAGTGTGTTGCATTCAGAGTTGGGAGTGCTCACAGAAGGGTTCATGGTTGGTTTTCTGGTTTTATGCACTGCAAAAGCTTTTTACTTGTGCAAACAAAAATTCCTCAAACTACTATATATTCTCCTCTAATGTACATATTTAGATGCAATGTTAGTGTTTGAGTGTCTTTTGGTGGTTGGGACTCTGGCGACATAATCATAAAAAGGTAGAGCTCGTTTTTTTATTGCTTTGCATAAAGTGAGAGAAAGGGAGAAAGAGAGAGAGACATTCACTAGCAAAATCTGATGAAGCCACGATCCTTGGGCATAAACTTTTTGGGAGATGAAACGCTGACTGATTGAGTAAACAAAATGGTGGTTTCTCAGAAAAAAATAATTTTGTTCGCTTGTCTCGCACACATCATCACATCACACTATCAAATAAACTCCTAGTTTTCACTGCAACAAATAAAAGTTTTGTTTTGCTGAAACCTGAAACATTCATTTCGTTTCGGCTTGAAACAATATAAATGCATACAGGAACGGTAGGAGTGTTTGGTTTCATGTAAAACTGATTATCTTTCAAATTAAAACTTTTTAAAATGAATCAGGGCTTTGTATTATAAGTTGATGTGACGAATTTAGTACATTTTATTCCAGTCCCGATAAATATGTAGAACGGAAGTCTTTTTAGGTGTTGAACGGAAAGTTTGCAAACGAGGACGATGAAGAAGATGGCGATGATTGTCTAGACAAATGTAAACATAGACTTGTGACAGGATAAAATTGAAGGACTACGTTTAGCGTTTCTTTCTCGAAAGCAAAAAGGATTTAAATTCATTTCCTTAGTTAAAAGTCATAAATTAGAGAGGAAACAGTTGGAATTTGAGCAAATTAATTGCCAAACCGTTCCTGAATATAGAATTACGAGGCTAGAAAGCCATTTATTTCTAGGGAAGGAAATTTTAGAGTGCATTTCTCTTAAATTTATAGACGTTTTTGCTTTACAAACACAAACAAATTGTGGAAAAGGGGTCAGACCAGCTGCAATTTCTGCTGAAGAAAAACAAGGAACTTGCATGAAATAGTTATAACTTATAACAGTGTTATATATAGGTATGTATACAAGGTTTTCGTGCAGCATCCTATACTTTTCCTTTGCTATTCCCAAAAGGGAAAGAGAACCTTCTGGGATGATGATTATGTGTGGTCGACAAGGGTCGAGTTTCAGTTTGACTTTGACTTAGCAATTTGTTCCTTTTTTACTCTTTCTCAAAAATGGGATATCCTTTTTTGCTTTCCGGTGGAGAAAGTACATGTATAGTTTTAAGGGCATACAACACTATTACTACACATGATTCTCTATCTTTTTTACATTCGTTCCTTGCTCTATAATTCCGAGGAAAGGAGAAAGGGGATCCGTTTGCTGAAGAAAAGTTGCACATAGGTTAGTGTAGAAGGAGGACGAGAGGGCTGGCTGAAAAGACTAGACTAGAGTAGAGCTAAATCTTTCAAGTGCCTCACTTATTCTCATCCTGTTCTATTATGCATGTATCTACAATTGTGTCCCATTTGCTCTCTCTTTTACTCACTCAATTCTCCTAAGCTCTCTTTCTCTTCCTTTCTCTCTAAGGAATCTTCCTGTGTTCTTGCTGGCACTTGAAGAAAGGAAAGTACAACTTGAGAAAATACAAAAAGAAAGTAAAAAAGTCAAATAGATAGCAACTAACTCAGCTATTCGTCCCCGTCTTCCATATATAATATACATACAAATTCATGTACATTCTTATCTACTATATTCTTTGTAACTTTCCTTATTTACTTCTTCAGAATCAACATCATTACCATCATCATATAATATGCTATATGGAAACAACAAAGGGGGTAAAATAATCTCACAAAAAAGTCATCGAATGTGTCGTCACTTTCCTCCACCCACTTCTTCCTTTTCCCTATGACGCTTTGCCAAAGACTCAAAGACGAAGGGAAGGCGGTTTTCAAAGTTCTAAACTAAAGATGTAGTGCACACTCGGCCCGTGTACGTATATATAGATGTAGACTTGCCAGAATTTTTAAATAAATGACACACATTCATTCCAACTCCAATTGCCAAGGCTAAAAACTCTGCTCCATCCCTCCGCTTGGAAACACCCATGCATGGGCATGGACACTCAACTTGCTTTTTAATAAAAAAGTGAGCATTTTAACGCTGTAACAGCAGCTACCCTTCTTTTTCCAAAAAGAAACTTTTTCTTGTCCTTTTTGTGTAACCACATATATATTAAAGGTTATATCGTATCTTGTTCATCCTCATGAAAATGAGGCAAGCAAACGGAAATCTTTAGTGCTTGTTTATGCATGCATGAAGGATGTATGTATAGGCTAACACTACAGTCAACACACAAGTGAAAAAATAACTTGTTCACAAAATGTGTATATGTGTTGCTATTTGCTACTGCTTTTCCTTGTGTGTGTGTGTGTGCTTAGCAAAAAGGATTTCGGCTGACGAGATACAAGCTGCTACAAAATAGCTCTTTGGCTTGTTGTTTGCATCCGTCCAAAATCCAAAGAAAAGTGCAAAAAGGTAGATGTTGGATGGATGACGATGACGGTTGCTGATCATGATGATAAGTTCTATCCTGTCTTGACTTGACTTTGCTTACATAGTTCTCTACCCAAAAAATGTTCTGCTTCTTGGAAGGGAAAGAGAAAGAGAGGCAGAATATTGTCCAAGAAGAAGGAAGAAAGACGATGAAAAGGAGGAGAGAAGAAGTTTCTCGTTGCTCTTTCCACCCTGGTTGAGAGGACGAAGAAAAGTTTTTCCTGTCCTCTTCCAAGAAACATGATTTTATACATGACATGCTAAAGACCATCAAGAAAATGCAAGAGAAAGTGAGAGAGGAGAAAGATCGGAAGGTTGAAGAAATGCAAAGTCTGAAAATGTTCATAATACTTTGGCATAGTCAAAAGAAGGAAAAGAAGAGGAGGAGGAAAAGGTTATATAGATTCGTGTAGGAGTGCGTTAGGTTGGGTAAAAGCACTTGAAATATTTTGGTTGGATTTTCTCAATTCCATGTTTACTTGTCTCTTCACGAAAACATCATTCATCTTTCCCCATCAACAACTTGTGAATACATAATCCGTTCAAGAGAGTCGCGAAGGAGAAGAAGAGTGTGTGTCCTCCTGTCCTCGACTAAATGCGTATTACAAACATGTTATGTGCAGAATATTACCATATATTACTATAAGCCGGCAGTACTATTCCTGTATATGAAGGCGTAGTTGGCAGTAGTATCAGTTATAATGTTATAAAACCATGTCGCAGCTTGACTAATCCCATGGAATGATGTGAAGTGGATGTGAATGGGGAATGATATGATAGATACTATGTTGTGTGCATGTACATACATATATTTATATAACTTTTATGTCTACCTTTTCAACAATGTTTTAAGTCGATACACTTAAAGACAGAAGGAGCAGAGTGCTCTTTTGATAAAAAATATAGAGAAGTAAAGTGTCTGTGGCAAAGTAGAACTCCTCGGAGAGCACACACAAGCTTTTCTTTCTTGACGTGGAAGAATCCTCCTTTAGGAAAGCTGGTGCTGCTCATTCAAGTGTCGATAATAATGCTCTCTATATTCGCAAAAGGATTGTCATTTTATTAACCTCCAGTGTTCAGTGTTTAGCTCTTTTGTCCCCCAAAAAAATTGGGCTCTTAATTAAATTTCAACATGATGTTATAAAAGGATTATATATTGTTTGAAAATAATGATACAGCTACAATCTACCATATTATATTGGATTGTTACTGCTTCAGAAAGCATTTTCCAAGAGTCAAAAAGGTTTACTTTCTCTTGTGGTCCTGTCATATCGTTGTCTCCTTCTGCTTCACTCCTGTTCTTGACATCTTCCCCCTGCCTACCGTTTGTATTGTGTTGTTTTGTTTGCCAAAACATATTGAGCAATGTACGGCTGAGGAGATATACGAATTTATGAGCAAGGAGATGGAAATAATGCGAATCGAATGTGATATAGATTTTGATAAAGGAGAGAGAAATCATGTGTTTTCTATAAAGTTCAGCGAAAAAGGAATGACAACGAAAGGAAAAGTTGAAAGTTGACAAGGGTGTTTAGCCCAGATTTTTTTCGTTATCACCCTGTCATATTGGATTTTAGCTGCGAGTCTTTATAAATTTGTAACGTAAAAATCAAACCAAAACTCAAATGCTTACTTTAGATCGGAAGCTTTGTTCGCTGAGATTTTTTGATGGGAGAATGAAGAAGAGCTCATAGCTCACCTTCATTATAATCACAATCACCGTCTTTATTATCCGCAACAAAGGAAAAAGTTGATGGGGGGATGTGGTATGTGAAAATATGATGATGGGCTTTTACTGTTCCTTTTTTTCTTTTGCTCGAGGCACTTTTCATTTTCTTTCACATCCCAATTTTTCATTTATCTAGCTTAACGTAATTTCCATCCCAGGTTACTTGCCCTCTGCCCTTATGTCACGTTGTTAGTGGAGAAACGAAAAGAGAGAGAGAGAGAATGTGAAAAAATCAGGTTTAATGAAGGAAGTTGTTTTCTTTTGGTAGCGGTGGCGGTAGTAGTGGTGTGGCTGGGAGCCATTATTAGCATTAGTCGTCCCATTTCTTCTCATATATACCAAACCACGACAGCATACCATACATCCCACAACATTGCTACTATTTCGGTTATAGTATAATTTGAAGAAGAAAAATCGATTTCAACTATAGGTACTCATGAGTACAGCCAAAAAAAGCACGGTTGGTTAGAGAGTCCCACGTCCCACCCCGTATCCCAGCTATAAAAATTGTGGTGCATTATAATGTCTCATTTTCAACTTTCAATGCTCTGCTAATAGAATGAACTAGTTGTTTTAATATGAATATTCAACAATATCATTTTTACCTAGTCCTCTCCTCTTCTCTCGTACTTGGCCACACATAAAAGTTTGTGAAGTGGAGTTGGAGTTGAGAAGCGTCATAATGGGGAATTGTGAAGGTGAAGGTATGTAACAGTATAACGTAACTATAACTGTATATAGGTTTTAACGTTAATAACCGCACCATCTAAACCACGTGAAAAAGTAAATGTGTCGTTTATTAGGACATTGCTATTATTACCTTTTCTTCTAATCATCTTCGCCTCCTATCGTTATGTTATAGTTGAGTCGTTGAATATGATGCCATTATGATGCTTTCAACTTTTTCCATTTAAAAAAGTTGGAGTTGGAGTTGCTCGTGGGGCTGTAGTAGGTATAGGTATAGGTGTATACTATATACTAAAACCAGAATACTTTTCAATGAATGAAAGTATGAGTAGTGGAAGAATTTTTGATAGAGGGAATGAAACGGGTTCCCCCAAAGGTGCTCTCATTTGAAAGTCCAACATGACAGAAGAATAAAGAACGTGGCTAATGGAGTGACTTGTTAGCTGCAAGCCTATTAATAGGCCTAATTCTGGGAATACAAATGGAGAATGAAGATGAAATGGGATGAAGCTTGAAGGGAACAGAAACCTTCTGGCAAAAATGAGAGATCTGTTCTTATACTGTTGTTAAGTACAGCCATAATTTTTTTAGGTATAATATATACTATAGCTTACGTAGATAAATAGTACATCGTTTTTCATATTATTAGCATAACGATTTTATTTCATGTTTAAATATATATCATAATGTCATGTGCTTTTGCTATACTATAAGGGTAGGAGGTAGGATATAATATAATATAAGTTGATGCTATTGCTATTCTACGCTTGTTTTTCGTTAGGTCAGGAAGTACTAGTAGTCTCAGAGACACAAAAGAAAACAAAGTCATGGAATGAAAAACGATGACGAGGACATACATATGCGCGCTATGTATTATTTTGCACACATGCTACTTTTTTTTGCCTTGTCTCTTCCCCAAGTTTATTTCCTTTGAGAGCATATTATCCACGAAATGTAATATTATATATTATGTTTTACCATCAGCATAAGTATGCATATGTCTTTTCTTCGTTTGTCGAGCTCTGTTGCATTTTTCTTCCTTCCCAACTTGAATATAATAAAAGTAGCCTTTGGTGCTCTGTGAGTTGATAGTCTTGCAGTGATTTGCATGAGAAAGCAGTTGTCATCTTCATTAAATGAGAGACGGAGCAAGGGAAAGGGAAACTACTTTCATTTCCGACTTTTGTCTTCATTCCAGCGAAAATGATGTTGGCTTCATGGGTACGTTTTTCATTTTCCTGCTCAGTTTATTTTCTTCGCAAAGAGTAGAAGATGCATAACCTCTCGTGATCCCTCAACAACATCACATATCACATCGTCTTTCCTCAATTTCTCTCCAGTTTTCCTTTCTCCCTAACAAATTTTTGCTACAAATGTGCAAACAGAATAACAAAAGGAAATAAATATAAGTATACATGTATATGCATGTATTTTTCTTCATCATAACAAATCATCCCGTTTCCGGCACTCTCCTTCCGTTTCTCGTTCATTCTGAGGAATAAACAAGGGAGAACTAAAATTAAGTTATATTATGCAAAAAAAGAACATGATAATAATAATTCCGATGATTTGAACAATAAGTTTGGAAGAAACAAATAAAGAATATTTTTCTGAAACTTTGCTAAACTAAAAGTAAAAAAAGTTATTGACTTTTTGATACGAGTGTCGGGATTATATAAAATGGATGTATTATGTACCTATAACATCATATATGTTTGTATATAGGAGGACACGACGTTAAAAAAAGTAATAGAGAAGGTGTCCCGCGGAGATACTCATCTGCTTTCTTTTCTCTCTCTTTCTCTCTTACTCTTGCGGTCGGGTGCATTTCAAAGATAAAGTCATAATATTTCCTTCAATATGCTCGGATATACTTTTAGCATTGAGCAACTTTCTCTCCTTCCAGGGATGATGAGAAAGATGAACAGGTTTGTAGGAGAAATATATATGTGTGCATGATGGTCTACACTTTTAGAGTCCTTTTTAAGTCAACTAACCGCCATCCTCTCTTTCTCCACCAACGCCCTGTAACGGCGCTATGATGGAGGAGAAAAGGACGTTTAAAGGATCATAATGTGCCGTAATATCGTAAAAAAGGAAACATAATACCCGAGTCAAGGGAGAGGCAAGGCCTAAACGAAAAATATTTCAAGCGCTCTCCCACTCTCTTTTCTTATATCCCTTCCTTTTCGTCTCCCTCTCTCAGAGATGGATTGTTAAAGTAGAGAAGAAAGTTTGCTCGTTGAAACGTAAAATCAGCTAAAGAGCAGAAGAAAGGAAGAGGAAACTAAAAAGTGCAAAGAATAGGCTGATATCGTGAATGTGACGGTGGTGGTGCGGCAAAAGGAACGGGAATGGCAATGCTTTTTGTATGTACAACACTTCAAAAATAGTATTTTTCCTCGTCTTTCCTGTTCTCTGCTTCGCGTTCAAGCACATTGCAATCGCATCGCTTCATTTTTAAAAGGGAAATCTGTATTTTTAGCACAGCAATTCGTGATGATACGACGATTCAGTCATTTGCTTCACTTTTTCTGGGAAGCTGGAGAAAAGTCGCCACAAATAGGGACTTCTAAAAATGGTCCGAAATGCATGGGATAAGTATATATGTATGTTTCGTTTCAGAGTGGATGCATATATGGCTTCACTAGTTTTGATGGGCACTCGTTTTCGGTCGGATTATAAAGTAATTTCTTTGCATATTCCACATCACACATGCTCTCTCTTCATTTTCTCTTTAACTCTCGCATATCAAATGATGATTATGATGAGGGGAAAGCAAAAGCATGCAAGATTCAAGGCGAGGAGACGGGATGGCTTCGTGCTGCCATTGTCATTAGTTGTATTACGAGTATGATTATTGATATTATTAGTGCACAACCATTTCGTGATCTTTTAGACGAAATGTCTACTCTTTACAAGAGTGCTGCTGCGCGAAATGGTCATGATATGAAGATTTGATGTGGTGCGTGCGTACACCCGCATTTTTTTGGAAGAAATGGTTGTAATACTTAAAATAAGGAATTTTTTAACAAGTTCGTTGTGCACTGAAGTCGATATAATTNGAATTTTTTAACAAGTTCGTTGTGCACTGAAGTCGATATAATTTGGATGGGATAAAATTGGAGCACATTCTTTAAAAAAGAAAGTGTATCCTGAAAAGTAGAAAAAAATCGCTTATTTTTTCTCCGGATAATCCTAATCGGCACGAAACGAACCAGTTGAGTTGTATTATGTGGTTTGTAGATGTTCAGATTTTGGTTAAGGAGTGGAAACTTTTTCCCATTTTCAACCACTTTTTCCTATACAAGTTATCATCCGATTTTCTGCATATCTTGAGTTGATACTATTTTGCTACATGAACTTTTTAAGGAGTGAGAAAAGGAACAAGCTTACTCATATATCTTTCGGGGCTTATCTGTTATCTACCCTATTGACTTTTTTGGGGGGTAAATAGGATGGGTACGTAGCAGGTTAAAATGGAGAAAAGTAAATTTAACAGGAAAAGGAAAGTTAACAAATAAAAAATTCCAAGAGAGAGAAAGTGAAAGAGTGTGTATATATAATGGTAAATGTCATCCTCCCTATTACTCCTATCGTAACAAGAAATCAAAACAATCTTTTTCTTTGAAAAGTTTTCCCTTTTTCTGGAAAGAAGAGCATCAGTTATGAATACAAATTAGCTTTAAAAGTAACTACCAAACCGTCTACATTTTATACTATATATAAATGATAAATCTATATATTTTTCTTGGCAGAGGGAGAAGGTTATTTATTTAGAGAAAGAGAATGAAATGTGACAACAAGTAAAAAATGAATTAATTTTATGGTTGTAGGCACTTTTTTCTTGCTACTTGTCTCATATCACTTCTGCTCTGCCCATGAACTTTGTTATGTAATATGGATTCATTAGATGATCATGATGATGCTAGTAGACACAGACATAGAGACATAAAATACAGCACACGCGCCCAGAACAGAATATTTAGTAGAAAAATGATACAGAGAGAGTCAAAGCCCGTATTTTGCTTATTATATGACACTTTTCATGGGAGTTGGACTTTTTTATGTGCTCCATATCATTTTCGCTTTAGGTTCATCTCCATATTTTGAGATAAAAAACTTTCTCCCTCTCCACATGTTTCATGGAGTCTAGGACTTTGTCCTCAAAATTATA
>JAANSM010002185.1:0-15787 GCA_036850725.1 Orchesella villosa
ATTCATGTTCTCAGACTCAGCTCATTGCTCTTATGTATGCATGAACAAAATGTAGTTTTAGATGCTCTCATCGAAGTGTAGATTGTTCAAGCACACAATCATCTAATCCATTCAGTTTTTATATGCTCCCTATGCGTGCTGGCATGTATCGATGTCCACATGTATATGTTTATATACATATATGCATGTTTTTGTGATTGTGGGCTACCCCTTTTTCTAGATCGTTGCCCAGTTCTACTAGTTGTTATAAGAAAAGAAGAAGAATGAAATGAAAGAAGGAAGAATGAGAGCAAGTTGGTGTTGGGAAGCTGTAATTCTATTCTCGTATTTTTCTTACCAAAAACCGGACTTGGAATTAGTAGGTCAATTATAATTGGAAGAAAAGCTAACTGATGCTCACTCGCTGCTCCTGTTGATACTGCTGCCAGTAGGACGAATGGGCCAGGTGATAGATAGACCCTGAAAAATGAAATGATGCTAATGGAACGTGCTTACAGGCTTATTACCCACTTCTGGTCACCCTTTACCTTCTCTATTTCGTCTTGTCCAACTGCCCTTTTTCCACATAGCGGCTTTTTCTTCACAATGTGTAAACTTGGCCGTCAACAAAGTCTTGGGTCATCCTAACACCAACACAATTCAGTAATGTCTGGGGTACTTTTCCATATTCTAGGTGATTCAGAAGTTACTATTTTTATCTCAATAAGAGTAAAACGTAATGAATGTCTGTGGACTCATTTGACACAGTTTCATTTCTGAATGCTCAGTAAAGTACACAGGTATTCTGTATTCATTTTCATTTGGCTATATACAAATATCAGTAGCTAAATCCGCACATGTTACAGAGCCTCCTCTCAAATCAATCACCATCTCCATGTTCCAAAGCCGTATAGTGCTCACATTTTTTTACTAATCGCCACCCATAGCCACGCCACTTCTGCAAAAAAAATGTTTAATGAACGACTCATTCCGAAATGTGCTTTGTAAGTATATGTTTACGTTAAAAAAAGAATGGGAGAAACACAGGGTTATGCACATTTTACATGCATCGCTACATCACATCACACACCGGAGCAGACACACGACAGTCGGTTTCCAGAGGAGCAGGTGTCACGTTGATTGCACGCATGAAGTTCTCTCGTCTACATGCGCTGTTTTCATTTCATATATGCATGTATATACACATATATACTTAAATGCACTTACAGTTCCTGTGTCCTTCATTACCTAAGTCCTAAGCTTGTTACAATAGTACAACTTTACATGTAGCAGGCGGGCACGAGTATTCTCGTCCTATTTACTGTCTTCCATATAACTTTCTATACCCAATTCCAGAAGTGGAAAAGAGCAATCATGTTTGTATGCTCTCGCTGCTGGACAACTGCCTTGTCATTTTCCATTGAGAAAGCTAAAACGTTTCTAAATAGTTCATTATGATTTTTTCTAGTTTTTATGATTTTCGTAATAAACTTTGTATTGCTCTTCAGGAAGATGTATACAACATACACATTTGTATTGTATTCACATTTCCTTCCCTTTCACTTCTGTGGGTTGACTTCAGGCTACAACTCCAATGGTGATGATGGGTTCATTGTTAATGAAAATTGGAAAAACAGGAAGACAATGCATGGCTAATTTCATGCTATAATATAATCAACATGTGAAGCTATAAGGGAATGAAATGATAATCAACTCATGTGCAGGCACAGTATGCCTCAAAACGTCCATCAATCTAATGAGCGTGTGTGTTACAGCAAGCAATGTCGTACACCCGTGGCATGTCACATGCATAAGTAAACTTTTGCATCGTAATTTTAACGGAAGTAAAAAAAAGTCAACTAGGAAAGAAAACAAGTTTAAAAGTTCTATCTATTTACCTACTACGCACCTCACTATTATTTCATAGCACATACAACCATATAAGTTATTCAAATTCATTCTTCTTATTACGTATGAAACAACAATGCGACAAGCAAGGAATATTATGATTATATTTTATTAAATAATCTGTGTTAAAGTGCCTTGAACTCGAACCAGATAATCTTGCATTAATTTGTAATTCTAACCGTCGAATCTAAATTTATTAATTTAAGATTTGCCAAACGAGTCTTATTAGCTACTTAATGCAGCAAATATCATCTACATACAATCTTACACATCTATTTATATTATTTATAACCCAGCCGCACGAATAAAAAGTTGCAGATTCTTTGTTACAAAGTAGAAGTCTTACCAGGTAGCACCCCACAGGTCAAATATGTATTTGTAATTAGCATTTCTGAGTAGACAAGTTTTCTGATAAATCAAAAAAACTAGCGTCATTAAGAAAGGACATTCTTCAACCAAATTAATGTTGAAAAATGCATGCCGAAAGATACAACGTTTTGAAAATGCAACATGCAAGTTTGTATATTGACAAAAAAACTGTCTTGAGATAAATTTCAACTCTGAAGAATTATCTTCTGCCTTCACAGCAGTCAGCACGAGCCATGTAATTTCTGCGTGTGGGCTAAGCTTTAACAAAACAACATGTGCGGACAAGAGTCTGTCAAAACCTGCGTGTTTTCCATTTAAATTGAACAGGAAAGATCATTTCAAGAACAGGAGCTGGAGAAATTAAGCACCATAACACTGAATTACACAATTATTAAACGCAAGAAATCAAGAGATTCGGATGAGAAAAATCGTAGCAATCAAAGAGAGTGCACTCAAATGTGCACTCAATCAATAAACGTGGCATATGATATAGACACCCAGTAGGATGTAATAATTTTTGCATTTACGAATGAATATGTCCTATGCTGTAATCGTCTTTGAATCATCATACATCATAGCAACTTATGAAGTGCATTTTTCGTCTTATAACTTTCAAGTAGGCTGGGGACTCATGCAGAAATTGTAATGTTTTTATAATCTGTCTAGCCTAGCTTGGCCTTAATGATAGTGCTTTGAACAACCACAGGCAATTCCAAAGCTATGATCACAAAAATCAATAAACATGTGGATTGGCAAACCCAGCAAAAAAACAAGATGCACAAAACCTGTATTTGAATTGAATATGTAATGATTCATGGTACATAAATTTTTGGCAGATGCAAAAAACTAATGTGTTAAGCACGTGCCTTTATCTTTAGCTTCAATCAGTGTAGCTTCAGAAGATTATCTTAGCCGTTATGTTTTGATGAGCATGTGAACAATAATGAACAAATCTTCAAATTCATCCTATTCGTGAATTTATATTTTTTTAATTCTAATGTTCAACTGTTCAAGAAAGTAATGAAAATTTGTTAACAGAATGGACGAGAATTTTATGTGTACTTCTTTTGTTTGAAATGTTTCCTTTGGCACGTCAATCTTTTTTGGTGCGGAATTTCCCCTTGCACACTAACAGAAAGCAGATCATCATGAAGCTATAAATTATGTAAGTCGAATTTGGTCAGTAGAGGATTCATGTAAACATAAGGTTGAATACCCAGAAAATGATATAATGCATAAACAACTGCCACTTAAAAACATTTGTATGAGAAAAGAACTGCATAGAGTTCATGTTGTGTAATACATATGCATTATACGCATGAGTGCAAAAAAGCAGATTCATTAAGGGTCGGAAATTGCAAAGCAAGTTTCCTTCAACTTCATAAGCCTACAGGAAGGAAAGTATGCACAGTGATGCATCATCTTAAACATGTAATCGGATATAAACAACATAAACAAAAAAGAAATGAGCAATGACCAACGTATGCAAAAACATTAAAAATCTACTGTCTGTAAGAGTCACATAACAGCACATTATAAAAATCGAAAGAAAATGATCTTTCAGCTTCAACTCTATTATAAAATTCAGTTTGCTTTACATGGGGTAAACGAGGACTAATAAAAAATACCTTAGAAAGGACAAGCATAAAAATGCTTAAAAAATTATTACGTATACTTGCTGTATGAGCAAGTATACGTAATATCTGTAATTCAAGCTACTGGTGCATAGACAATCTGAGTGCGTTAAAAATGTACCCAAGCAGGCTCATTGCCTTTATATAATAATATTGTTTTGTTTAGTGGCAAAATCCTATCCTACCACAACTCCAAGTGTATGCATAGGACGGGCAATAACACTAACTCCAAATCCAAATGCGTATTATGCATTGTAGCTCTGTGTTTGTGTGTGTGTGAGTGAGTAGCTTTTACTATCACAAGAAAAAGGGCTTTGCGTTCTCTCTACTATTACTCCACACACATAAACATTACTACTTACTGCATTGCATTGCACTTTGGGAAGCTCCGTTCACATAATAATGAAAACATGGGAACAGCGTACAAACACCGTTTGGCTACGCTGTCACATTACACTGTTGCTGTTGGTCGAGTGCACATGTGTGTGTTCTCCTCTCTCGCTCGCTAAGACTCAGGTTCCCCTGACTGACTGAAGAAATTCGTGGAGTTGTTGGCAATATATTATATATATTGCAGTTTTTGGTAGTGAGTGAGAGAATCAAATGATAGATTTTTATCCGAGTATCCATCATCATTTATTTTTGCAAACTCTCCGGATAGGAGTTCCAGAAATCCATAAGTCTGACTCAGGGATACAACTCTCTTGTTGTCGTTGAAGAAGAGTTTATTTGCAAAAAAATAGAACTGTCACATTTAGCTTGATAATCGTTGGCTCAAGATTATACGTGCTAATGTTTGAAGAGTGTGTGTGTATATATACATCAACATAGATGCACACTTACATATATAGCAAGTAGTCACACACATTAAGACTATTATATAGTTCAATGTATTTACATACATAAGAGGTGAAAAGCTCTTCCGGGTTGATTGAGACTCAAGTGAGAGACATCGTTGTGTATGTGTATCAGTACATAGTTACATCCTAATGGATGCACATGTACAAGGTTTTACAATTTTTGCCTTCCTCAACTCATTCATAGTCTGACATTACCGCAGCCACGGATAATATTTTGCATTTTTTAATGGAAGAGAGGACAATCAATCAGCTTGCAAGCCAATGGCCGATTCAATTAATATGATCGGGCTCATCAAAAAGTTGTCTTAGTTTGTCTTAAAGTGTTGATGGCCAGTAATGACGAATTTTTGGAGAGCATGCATAAAATCAACAAATTCAGTTTTTGGAGTAAACTAATTGAAACCTGTAACAACGTTTCCTGTCATCAGCATCATCCTCATCGGAAATTTTGCAGCTGTAGGAAAGAACAAGATTCGCCAGATTTGCTTATGACATGTTGTCTAACTCTCGTGTCTACAAATTCAGTTCAAAATCCTAGTAGCATTCTGTCATCGTGATTGTGACACTTTTTATTTGTTGAACATGCTGATATAAGCTTACAAAAGTTTTACTGTAAACGTATAGTTTTTCAATTGTTGTGAAGTAAACAACGGATAAAATTTGCGGTCTATAAATAAGTAAATAAAATCATTTCAAGTACATCCGTCCATTTTCCGCTATATATAACCAGAAATGAGCTTTGGATTGGAATCATTCAGAAAATGTAGAGTTTTTGTGTCTGTTTACACCACAAGTGGACTGGACCTACGGTACATGGATCAGTTTGAGTGTGCATATGCAAAGGAGCAGCTTAAACCTGAATGAGAGTCGTTTTTGTTGTAAATCGTAAAAGCATTTGTTTTGGTAGAGAGTGACTCTTCACACAAGAGTAAACGTACCTCTGTCTGTGACTCTTTTGTAGCGGTACAAATATCCAGAGAACTATATTTACAAACTGTCGCTGCTATACATCATCACATCATCCTCTTAGCTTCTAATCTCGTCTCTTCCGTTTATACATTTACTCACACAAACATATACAAGCTACACAGGAGAACAGATAATCATTTTACCGTGTGTTTATGAAGTGTTTACATTGTTGTTGAAATGAGAACCGTTGCATTTTTCTGGGTCAACTTTAGTGATTGAAAAGAGCTGGAAAAGGATTTTTTTTGGTTTTAACAAAAAAGGATTTGTGATAGGGTGGTTGTTTCATACATGAGGCTATTATTACACGGATGTTACTCATTGATCCCACATCGTTTGATGATGAAATGGGGTTTTTCGCCTGAGTGATGCAAGAAGAAGAAGAAAACCAGAAGCCTTATATTCAAAGGAAAAGATTCTCAATCAAAATAATGATAATACAGGCTTCCACCTTGTGATCTTTCAAATTATATTATAAGAAAAAAAATTGTTTAATTCAGTTCACAATCACATCGCTCGCGTTCATAATCAGATCATCATCAGTTTCCTGCTGCTGATTATGTTAAACTTGGTATCTATTATGTACAAATGTCAAGGAAGAAGCCTTAACATCAACAACAACCTAGAGATCAGTCGTGAATTTTCCCTATTGATTTCATCATCATCTCATTGTGTTTCGCCAATAATATTGTTATCTGCCCCGGCACAATTTGGTAGCAATCGGGACATTAATACAAGTACAACAAAGAGTGACGTAGGAACTTTCTTATGCAACAAGAAATCAGCAGTATTTTATACATAGTGAATCTACTACATATAAGGAAGATATTTTAATAAATATCGTCCACGCGTTTAATAAGTTGATTCAAGTCTATTTTTAAAATTTTATATAAAATGGAGAAAGGGGCAACATTGACCCTTTCACTTCCATGCAGTAACAAAAAACTGCCAATTCTTCTTGAGGCGAGTGCAATTGAGAATGGAGGTGGAGGTGAGTATATAATTTATGTTTATTATTTTACACTGGCAACATTTGTTGTCAAAACATTTCGCAAGCGTAGAAAAGAGACGCAATTTAATTTTACATGTATACAAAACCAAAACGCTCAATTGAGGTTTAATGTCAAAGAATGTTTTGACTTGTCTTATTAAGTGATCAACCGGAACTGCTGTCAATATTCACATAGCTGTTGTGGTTCATGTAGGCAATGAATATTTTATAAACTCCATGACCATTACGCAGAAATCAAAGAGTTACAGCACAGTCTATTTTATTGTGGTTTATGCTATAGAGTATTGACATTAGTTGGGAGAGGAAAATCAAAAACTGTCATTTTGACCATGATTCATTTCATACACAAATTGAACACATAGATACATATATTAGCATATTACGTTGACGTATATATTTTCAATGGCAATGGAAAGAAATTCTGAAGTTTCACTTGAGATTATGACCTTGTTTATTTCTTTTTGGCATATTGGCAGTCATCTTTGCCCACAAACTTTTGGTCTTGAAAATTGACTGTCAAATATAAAGTACTTATTAAAATGTAGATGTTCACGCGTGTCATAATGTCAAACGTTTTGTATTTCCATGTTGTCATTTAGGATTATGTTTTTTATCCACATAACTTTACTCACTGTAATGAATCCATCTGTCTCCACTGTATCCAGTCTTTTATCCTGAACATCGTTTCATCACAAATAGGAAGGCAAAGAATTTCACAATATTCGTCTTTGACTTAGTATCATATTATATACAAGATCAGAATACTGAGTATTCTTCATAGAACATATCAAAGTCGGAAGTAAAGGTAAAAGTCATGAAGAAGTTCAATGTTAAAGGGTTTAGAAATATTGAAGTTGATTTGAAACATCTATATCATTTACATCGTGTATGGAACTATCGAAAATTCTCCGATTCGATTCGAAAATCTTTTAAATCTAGAATATAATGGCTCTCTTTATGCATCAATTTCAAAAAGGCACCAACGGTATAATGAACTTTCTTTCACTTGTTTGTATCAATCATAAATCTTATATGGAACTACTTGCTATTGAAAGAGATAACTCATAGAAAGGGATAGGTTGATTGTATGCATGCATTCATTTTCATAAACGAAGCTTTCAGTCAGACGCGTAACGGTTCCAGGAGAAAAAGTAGGCCAGCGGTGTAAAGGACTGATATGCATGCAATGCATGTTCAAGCTATATGTTCTGCTGCTGGGGCTTCGTTATATAGTGGTTATAATATAAACGTACTTTTGATGCCGACACACACCACACCAGAGTATGTACATGCAAACATACGTCCTTTACTATCGCGCTCATTCTACGGCATATGTGTACCGTACACTAGACCACTTGTCATGCCATATTCATTCGTACAATCTACAATGGTACAATGCCCGGAGAAGCATGTTCTAGTTACTGGTACAACTCGAGTTGATGGTGCCATTGCTCTTTTTTTATTACTTGTGGAGAAACTCTATTCATATGAATTGATGTGTATACATACATACATACTTGCACAAATGACAAAGTACTTGCTATGGGATTGCAATTGTTACAGGAAAAAAATGGTCATAATTTTGGCTATCGAAAGCACATGGCTCTTATGAATTTAGCAATGTGTTTCATGTTCATTGCAAAGAGTATGTGGGATGGATGGAGACTTGGATCACAAAGTTCATTGTGTTACTTTACATTGTACATTCTTTTCATGAACCACTTTTCCCCAATATAAACTTGGACACATATATATTAATATGTGTATTATAGTATGCATATGCAATGTATTTGCAGATTGTTACTTGTAACATTTTACTATTGCAATTTATGGCTTTATTGACATCGTTCGTTGTAAAATGTTCCTAGAACTGAGGTTATGATTGTTAGGATTCTTGAGAATGAAACTGCTGCTCACTTTCCTTACTAAATTTGATGACCGTCATTATCAGGTCATTGGTTGCAATTTTTTATGATGGTCATTAACATTTCTGGATATGTTTCAGTAGGCCAAAGTAAATGTGTGTGGTGGTTGCATGTTAACATAAATTGTAATAAATTGTTCTTTTACCTGGTCACAGTGAAACGTAAGTTTTGATACTGTTGTGTACAAACATACAATAAAAGGGAGGTTGTAAAAGAGTATCAGATCGGTTTTTTCATGAGTTGTTTTTATTTTAATGTGTTATAGGAGTACTGCACAATGGAATGAGCCTGTTCCAGGACCTCAAGTTAAAGCGACGGAAGGTCGATTCAAGATGTTCCTCAGATGGTGAATCCATTGGAACCTCTGACTCGGCTTCATCCCTATCTCCCGAAGCCCAAATCCAAAACGAGGGGTCACCCAAAGATAAAGACCGGTAAGCAATGATGTTTCAATAGCTTTTACATTGTAGGCGTTTGCTAATAAGCAGCACTGAAAACAAAGATGTTTTTGTGCATTTAGTGTTGTTTTTTGCATGAATCTGGTGTAGGGCCGTACAACTTACATTGGAGATGATTTGTGTCAGCATTTGCATGTTGTTTCAGACTTTGCTGTTGATGTAAACAGGAAAACTGAAACAAGAAAGAAAGAGTAAACTATAACATGAAAAATGAAATGCAATTTATTTTACAGTGGGTGGGCTTGTTAAAGTGGCTGGCTAGTGGTTGGGTTGGGAAACGTTATAGTCATTTTGCTCAAAGCAGGAAGTGAAAGTGTTGGGATCAAATGTCTTCTGCAAAAAATGTACGTGTGTTACGTTACATACATATAGAAGGCCAAAGCCCTCCCTGTATATACACCTCAAAGCGTTATAACTTTTGAAACATAAATAAAGAGAGCAAAAACAGAAACAAAATGCGAAAAAATGCACACTGCTACACAAACTTCTCCTTTGTAAATTTCACGGTACCTGAAAACAGATTTCGTTCTGTGTTACTGTTATATGCATACACATAATATTATGTTTACATTTGTAACTTGTTGTATTATTACTATATATGTATTTGTATCAGTACGTAATTTTTTAAACATTTTTGTTGAAGGAATGTGATCACAATGTATGGAAATGCATGTCCTTATTTTGCATGCGTGCATGTCAGCATGAAACATTTTTGTCTTAAACTCTGTGCTCGAGTTCTCTCAAGTGTATCAACATTATGTCGTTTTAATTTGAGTCACCAAAACATTGCTTTTTTACTTCAACTTTGTCGTTGTGACTTTTACTCCTTTGGCATATAACGAGAAGTCAAGGTATCCATAAGTACTGCCACGTGACAAATTTATCGTACATAAAGAACAAATATATGCAGTTAATCAGCATAAAGCCGATTGGCTTCACATCGGCCTACTTTACTAAAGAAATATAACCAATATGATGCGACGAAAAAATCCTAAAAACTGAAGAGAACACGTACCTACAAGTCATACCTACACCGTAATCCCAAAATCACATTTTCTGTCTTTCGTGCTATACACTATTAGTAAGCAACTCTTACGTACTTTTCATGGGTAGCATATTGCATTGCTGAAGGATTGATTTGTTATATAACATTTTCCATTTTATACGAGCATCTAAAAGACTTTGAATCACCAACAACTTAGTATACTTCTTAAGTAGAATAGTAGAATTATAGTTAGTTTTCTTTTCGTCGTCAGTTGAGCATATCGGGAAAACATAAATATGCAGCTTCATGTTCCGCCATGTCAAAGACAAATTTCTCTGTGAGAGCAATCCAAACAGACTTTTGATGCTGATGTAAATAACGTGATCATGATAATGATGATTAGATAACATAGTGCTAATATTTTTTGCGGGGCATATTTTATACACAAATATACGTATTCCTTTCTTTCTCATTCCGTTCTCAAAGAAATTCCACATGACTTAACGTAAAGATTCACTTGACTTTTATGCACTTGCGTGCCAAGTTAAGTAAGTACGCAATTTAAAACATATCTAAAGTGTTATTTAATAAACAATTGTTTATTAATATGCGTAGTTTATTGATTCTAATTTCTAAGACGGGTTTGCACATAAAAATCCAACATTCTATTATCGCATAACATTGGAGTGGTTATGCAAGGTAACTTTTAACAAATGCATATGTTGTTGCAAGTTCTAGACACATTTGTATTCAGAAGAAATCACAATAGTGTATTGAAGACTAATTATAATTACATACATCTAGCGTAGCTTCCATAACGTTATTTAATGACAGCGTACGCATGCAAGAAATACACATAGTTCAACACAAACTCGGAAGTGCATAATAATAATGCATGTGTGTGGGGGAAGAAGGAAAGAAAGTTTTTCTGCATAATAAACCTGTCACTCCGTAAATAATTAGAAGTGACGCTGCGCTGTACAGTAAAAAAAACAATCTGAGAAAACCTGTTTGAGAAGCGCATGTTTTATAATATCTGGCCACTTTTCGTGATAAGAACAAATAAAAAACGAACAGTCACACAAATCTTCCTCTATTTTGTTGGTAGCTTTGTGGTGTTACGTGCTATCTATAAGCAGAGATAATGCATGAAAGCAAACCAGAACATAGGTGCTACTGGGTTGACTGTCTAATTAAAAGTATAATGAGGTGCATAGAGCAACAGTTTATGAAATACCACAAGAAAAATTATATTATACCACTACAAATTTATATTATCCAATCAAATGGCTAATCTGATAAAAAAGTATAAAAAAATCTTCAGGCTATAGCTTCCTAGCTAAAAGGCTATTGGACAATGGTAGTGTGGTTGAGTGAAAAACTGTAAACGTTAAAAGGGCTCAGAAACTTAGATGAAAATTGAGGTAACAGGAAAGCACAAACTTGCGGCATTGTTAGAGGCAGAAACGGTAGCATTTATCCTGCACGTCAACAATAGAACTGTTGTATACATTCAAATTCCCATATTAAATATCATCATGTTCCATTTCAAAAGTTGCATGGAGCATTTGCATATATAATCATCTTTTGATGACGGTCAGCTTCGGTTAGCCTATTTTTAAGGCAATAACTTTATCACTGACCATTGTATTTGTATCACGTTGTTGCTGCAGTCATCGTGTTGACTAATTATAGGATCTTATTTTTAAGATTTTTGACCAAGGGGCAAACATGTTTTCAGGATTTTCAAATCTTTGTTTAATTGCCCTCCAGATTAGCTGCTGCCAAATTGCTCCGAGGCTCAATATAATAATAAGGCTTATTTATTTATTGAGCTGAAAAAACTGCATTTAGGAGCCTACTTTTGTGAGCATGATATGCATTCATATCAAATTAGAGTTAATGATACAGATTTCGGAGAAGAAAAAAATATCGGTCAGTCAGCAGAAGAGAAGGAATTGTAGATCGTTTTGAAACAATGGAATTGTTCCAGTTTTTAAACATTTTAAGGGATTTAAGGGCCCTGAGGAAATAAAATGCATTTTTAGAACATGAAGGCAATTTGGTGAAAATCATTTTTAATCATTCCGTTGTAAAATGACAATCATTTGTTTCAAGAATCTAGACCAACATGGTTTAATGTGATTCAACTGACCTGCATGAAAAGTAAGATCACAGATTGGAATTAGATCAACGTTTTCTGTCAAGTTTCTACTGAGCTATAAGGCCGTAGGCAGAGAGAAAATTAACTGAAAAATTCTTGCATAATTTTGTGATAAAAATAGAGTTCTGGTTAAGAATTTTATTGCTTTTCTCAAAAATAGCTTCTGTCGAATTCCCGTCATAAAACGTGATGTTCTTCAAATCTGCTCGAATATTCTGGGAATGAAAAATTCCGATCTTTTTAAAAATCTCTAGATTTTTACTTGGAATCATCAACCTGTTCCATAGAATCATGTTGTGTTAACCCTATGATTTGACAGAAGTTCAACGAAATAGAAAGTTGAGGACGCAAAGTATTAAAACAAACTATTATGTAATTACACCAGTCGCATATAGATATGTATAAAGATGAGGTACATTGAACTAGAAAAATCATTAAATTTTAAAATAACCCATCATTTACAACGCAATTGATATAAAACCCTTAAATTGTATTTGTATATTATGGAAAGTCAAGAAATATGAGAAAAACGCGGTCAAGTCTCAAGTTGTTCCTTTATTTGATAAATATTCAAATGACCTTAGGTGAGTACCAAAACTGATCCGATCTTTTTTTGGTGGCATCACACACTAAAACAGTAAAAAAGGAAGAAGGACAAGTACCCACGAGGCTTCTTATTTCACTTCTTTTCATTTTATTGTTATCGTTATGACTTGTGCTTGCTGCTCCACTGCTGTTGATAGTTAAGTCGGAAGATATACTAAACCAATGCCAACCTGTCTATGACTGATCTACTTGTAATAATTCAGAGTAGAAAACAAGCTGTTTGAACGCATAAATTAAGGTTTTGTGTTGAATTATTATTAGACATAGACAATGTTGGACATGAGGAAGACACAGGTTACCGTTCATTATTACCAGCTTAACAGCCAGAACTCACTCATCGTCCGTGAGCACAACGGAACAGGAGCAATAAAACATTGCTACTGCCTTTGCAGTAACATAAAAAATCGTATCTTTTCCAAAAATAAAGAAGACCAGCAGCCGTGCTTTTATGGGATTCCTCTGCTGGCTATTTTTAATTGACCTGGTTCCATCTTATATTTGACATGTTATGATCAGGACCAGATCAGTCTGATCAACATCTTATTTTAAAATGCATAACATTATGTGCAGTCAGTAGGATGCAACGTATTGAATTGATATGTATTTACATCTTTTCATCAACGGGCGCATCTTCGTCAGAGTTAAAACAAAACATTTCAGTAGATGATGGCTTTTCACTCTGGCTTCGAACAAGAGATGAACGGTTTATTTTTTCAAGTTTTCTTGAAGTATCATCGTTTTAGTTGCACGCACGTATAAAAAGCACATGAAGATTAACCACCCCATTGTGCCTTTTCTCAGTCTTGCTGTTTACATTTATCTTATGATTTGATATCAGTTTATATATATATGTGTCAAAAAGGGAAATGAAGAGTACAGATGTGTGTGTCGTGTGCTGAAGTGCCTGCAGCTTGCTTTCTGTTGTCAGTTGTTATTACTGTGGTAAAGGTGGATTTTGATGATGTATCACATTGCAGCAATTAATGACAACCGACCATGAAATAATATAGAAGGGAAACTAGAAATCAGGTTCTGAGCCATTATTCATGGATATCAAATTGCTAAAGTCATTCTAAACCTGCCTTGTGTAATCTCAAGTTTGAATAATATTTCTTCTGGAAACAGAATTTTTTTACATAATGGATAGAAGAAGATTGATACCCGTTAAAAAGTTGGAATTTAGGTTAGTTGCATTTGTTTATGCCAGTTCAGGAAAACTTTTTATTGATAATTTCATAGAGTTTCTACTCTACAATGCAGCTGTTAAACTTCATGAAAGTTTTGAATGGAATTGTTCCATATATGAGAAGGAAATCTTGCCGTAGTATTGATCTTTCCTATTAGGGGTCTATAGACGAAGAAGCCTATAGCATGGCTATTATATGTAATACAATCCGTTCGGAAGGACTAGAAAGCAGGAAGGCTGAGACTATATAGGTTGCATCCATGTGCTTACACAACATTTTTAACTTGACATTGAAGACGAACCGAAATGAAGTACTGCGTAGAGAAAACAGAACCAAAACTAGGTGACTGGATGTTATTCAATGCATTTGCATCGATGTCACCTTTTATGCAACATTGTGAAGGTCATACGGAGCTGGATTATTATGTAAACTCCGTGGGTGTAGAGCGTTGCGTTGTTATTGCAGACGTGAGTAATGCGATGTTCTTTCCGGTATAAGTTCAGGTCCTTTCCAGTTCCGAGAAAGCATATGGAAAATTTCAGACTGACAAAAACTATAGGATTGTAGCGAATTTTTATTTATCCCTGAACTTGCTCTGTTCTTGAGTATTATTTCTTTTAATGAAAAGGGAAGTTAGTAGTTGAGTTTCGTCGGAAGTTTTATAAGTCTCTGTCAATAATAAGTTTTAAATAGCTGGAAAGTTGAAGCAGATGATGAGACATACATAAAGCTAAGTAGAGTCATATCCTGCGTGTTGCATGTCACAAACAAAAAAATTATATCTTTTCCGTTTTGAAAATTTAACCAAAGGAAGGATGCACGCAGGTAATTGTTTCCTTTACAAATTTATTATAAGCTAGGCACAACTAAAAGAGAGTTTAAATATTGATTTCAGTAGTTTCACNTAAGCTAGGCACAACTAAAAGAGAGTTTAAATATTGATTTCAGTAGTTTCACTTTCGATTACTAGCATTAGCTTGCGTGAGAGTCGTGTGCTTTGAGTTAATTGATTTTCCACAAATATATAAGATGAAATATCAGAAGGCAGTATTACTGTTCAGCTGTAAAAGAGAAACATTTCTATGAAAAAAGTGCATATGGTTAGCTAGTTATTCTGTACTCCGTATGAAGTTGAGTCATGCTACTAAAGAAATTTCCAAACCGATCCTTTCACTCTTTGTTGCACTCTTATAGTTACATATACTCAGGATGAACCTAATTACAGAGAATGGTATTAACGTGCATACACAAACGCACATGACAAGTATTCAAGTATCCATTCATAGAAGTGGTTTTTAGCTGTAATTCTTTTGTTTTCATTACTTCGGTAATATTTTGAGATTCATAAAGTCAAGGTAAAGGATAAAATAACATTTCTCATGTAACATCCGTCCAGTCGTCAGTCGGTCGGTCGACGCTGAGCAAGTTTAGCTTTTCAAAAAAAGCAATCCTAATCGCATAAAAATGGATTGAAAAACAAGAAAGGGTTGCCTGTTTTGACTGAAAGGTATTTATTTTCGGCTGACTCAAATGGTAACAAAGAAAATTTGCCTGGTTATGTGGTACTCACAATATTCATACATATTTAGTTTGCAAAGTAAAATATGCGTCATATGCACAAGTTTTAAGATTACAAAAAGGGAGAGGAGTGAACAGAAGGAATCCCCACGACAGTTCCTTTTTTAAGGGTGGAAAATCATACATCATAACTTTGAAGCTGTTTTACGAGCGCTG
>JAANSM010002186.1:0-15786 GCA_036850725.1 Orchesella villosa
GTATCAAGTTGATGGAAGTGAAAGCCACGGTAAATCCTTTCATTCTTTAGCGACCAACCGGTTTTGTAGCGAGTGACTACTGTGGCTATATTCAATGATACACAAGGATTGAAGGCAAAACCAGACTCGAAAGATTTAAATTGGATATCCTCAACTTTTACATATGGCCACATACGAGATACTCAGCGACGAAGGTTTGGTAAGTGACATGTTATATATTGTAGTTGTAAGTTGGAGATAGCGTGTGGCGGGTGAAGTGACGTAAGGATAACACATTAAAAAAAAGTTTATTCCATCTACTTGCTAATATACTGCTCAAGGTCACAAAATCTATCCAATCCATTGATAGATTGGATTGGAGAGAGGTTCAAAGGGATAGGTTTATAGTCAGCATATCTTAAGAGGTATGAAGAATGAATCCATGTGAGTAGGATTTAGTTGAGAAAGGACTGAAAGGATGAGGATGCCCATCAGTATCAGATCAGTATCCGTTATTAGTTAGTGGTATTGGAACTCTTGTTAAAATTTTATTTTTAGATACACTTTTTCAATCCATTCTTTATGGAAAAGTGTGAGAGATGTGTGTGTGAGAGAGAGAGAGAAGCTGCCTCGGAGGTAAATTGAGCCATGAAAAAATGGAATTTAAAATGAGGTATAAGTTGTAAGTTCCAGCCTTTGATTAACCGCTTTTCTTTCCCCTTCGTCTACCTCCAGTACCCTCTAACTATATTTTAGATTGTTCATCAAAGGATTTTTTAAATATTTTGATGTGTTTTTGAATGTACTCTACTGAAATTAAATTATTATTTAATAGGTTATTCGTGAAAACAAAGCAAAATACCATGTTTTCTTTTAATATATAAATGGAAATGTGATCAAAGTGTGGAACCAAAATGGAGCTTTCATTTCAAACCCTCTCCTCTCTCCTATCACCTTTCTCCCATTGATATTTTCTTTCATCCTTTCCTTCCATCTCCATCATTCCTTTCTCATTCATATATACAACATCCAACCAAACCAATCTAACTCCCCTTAACAGATTGCTTCTGACAGGATTCCTGTGCCGGTTTTCCCCTCTGACCATATACTACACCGCAGCAGCTCTAACCATATTTATAACTTGATAATGCATTATCCATACATAGTTTTCATGTTTTTTTGTGCTGTCTTATATACTACAAAAATATATATAGCAGCGCAGCATCATCACTAGTGTATTATGTATGTTGTGCAATCCGCCGTAACAGTACCCACCGGTGAAATTCCCAATTCTAAAAAAATGTATAAACCTGCATGAAATGTGAAACCAACATCTCTTCGTGATACAGATAGGGGAAAGCAGTAAGCAGTATCAAATCGTCAAAGGAAAGTGAAATCTTCCCCTGCTAACATCATATTTACTATAAAACCAAAAAAACTAAACATTTTTGTGCAAGGTTGATTTACTTTTTCCCACAAAATTTAGAATGCAACTTAGTTTGAGTCGGGGTAGTCGAATCGCAATATTAAATCTATTTTGGGAACTAGAATATTTAAAAAGTAAAGCAAGAATGAAGCCTATTTGGGAGCAACTTAGCAAGTTGTTAACCCTATTCGCTCTAAAAAAAATCACAGTATTAATACCAAAATATTATGCCAAATTGACTTCAACTTCAAAACTTCAACCAATGCAATGTCGACATGAGAAAAACAAATACATCGATAAACAAAAATAAAACCCACCTTCGAATGACAGTTAAACAGAATCCAAAAATTATACCGGGAAAACGTCAATAGGTGATCTTCCTTTTTATTTTCATCCTCTCCAAAAACATCCGCCCCTGAACTTTCAATAGAACAGTTTTTATTAATAACTGCTAGAACGAAAGAGAATATCAAATATAACATTAATAAAAAATATGCCATTTGATTTGACATTACGTATATTCATCCATCGGTATTTTTACTAACAACATTCCGTGAATCGTAACTGTTTCCAACATTGAATATTGGACTACATTCTCAATGACATACTAAGCACGTGCAATGTGTATGAAAGCGTGTGAGTTTAGTTTGGTGCGTTGAATTCCGTATTCACTCCAACTCCACCAGCATTAAGTAAATCCCCTAACTGCAAAAGCCCTCGAAGGAAACCTTTCCTTGACGTAATGAAGAGAAGGGCTCCGATTCCAACAAACTTTTTCTATGTGTGAGCCAAGTTGAGTATAAATGGTGATTGTCATACTGACCGTGTGGTGTGGGGATGGGATGTGATATGATAACTATATATACGCTGCTGCTTCAATCTACCATGAATGTTGAAGTTTGGCTTTAGCTTTATTAACTATTTAAAGAAGTCTGTCTGCGCCCCTGCCACTACATTAACCCCTCTTCTTAGATCCCTGTAACAAGGTGGACAATGGGAAATGCGTGAAGTTTTAGGCCATACTATTATCCTAAGTGGCTATACAATACTCTCGCTTTATGATCTGTCAACATGTACTACCAGCTCCTTTTATGGGTTCGTTTCGTATGTGTGTGTGTGTGTGCGGCTACGAAATAATAAAATGTGATAATGGGAATCTCTACTTCCAACTGTAATTCAGAGAGCAATATAACTATTTTTTGTTCCTCAAGTTTTCCCATTTTCTCTCCAGATTATTTAGTTAGCTCCGTCAGCGGGTGAGGGGAAGAGAGAGAGAGAGAAAGGAATCAAGTAAACTAACCAAATTGGTCAAACTGTCACATGTTTAAGGAAAAAAGTTAACTGTAAATGGAAGACAGTCTGCTAAAAGCGTATACTTATTTCATTTGAAACGGGGGAGTTTTGCAACATATTGCAGGTCTCTTTTTCATAAGGGATAAGCATACAGAGAGAGGAGGAAACTAGTTCATATAAACTCTTTTGGAAGAAATTGCTTCACAAAGTTGGCCACTCTCAAAACACAATTCACTAGGAACGGGATTGGTAAAACATACCTCCTTAACATGGAGAAAATGTGAGAGTGTTTAAGAAGCCTTTTTCCTTAAACAACAAAAGATATGTATCTCATTCTCCAATTTTCGTATTTGTTTGTAGCTCTTGTTCACCAAGTGCATTACAACAAAACAATACAAAATATACAAAGTTCATCCTACTCGAGCATGGCGATGGTCATTGAAATGGTTTTAGCTTTGGCTCATTGTCTAAAAGAAAAAGCTATACAATATATATATACTCAATACTAGAATACAATCCAGCCTTTTTACTTTACTTTCTTTATATTCTTTTCGAAAAAGGGAAAAATGGGGAAAGCAAAATAATCTTGAGAATGATACGCCCGAGCCACACACAGCAATAATCATAAACTTACCGAATATATTAGGCCAGTGCACAATATTTATGTTAGCTTTTAGTCTACAAATATAGAACATATACACACACATATGTAAACATGTGTGTAGTGTGCATCAACAGTCCAAAAACAAACATATTTTTTTCTATATCAAATTACAGAAAGAGAGAGAAAGAGAGAGAGATGGAAAGAGAAAATAAGATAAAGAGGGTAAAAAACTTTTGTTTTTAGACAAATCATGATCATAACCTATTACACTTGGAGAAAATGGGTCTATTACCAAGCAAGGCATGCTTTATGAGGGAAATAAACACGTGAAGAAAAGCGTCTTGATGAATATTTTCCCTACTTACTTTCTCTCTAGTGATGCTGAGTATGTGTCTGTAAACAGTTTCGCACAGTGAGGAAGAGGAAAGTAAAACATAGTGGCAGAGAAACCCCTTTCACAATTCAATATTCCTTTTTTCAGCTCCAACTCTCTAATGCTTTTAACGCACTATCAACTATTTTGCCTTGTTCTGGTATAATCTACATTGTAAGAATGTAGGTATACATCATGCTGACGTTTTTGGTGTTGGAGTTTAACGAGCCGTAAAAATGGTTGCCTACACTTCTCATATCAAACGTTATGGTCAGTAAACGCAAAGTGAGGGCAAGTTAATAAATATTTGACTTCGACTTCCGTGCACCGCACCAAAGTCACAATCACACAATTCGAATTCTTTACTCTGCCTCGTTGGAGATGGAAAAGGGCAGCAGGTCAGTAGACTTTGTTCGATGGGAAATATGGGAAGCTAAAAGTAAGTTGAGTGAATTGTATTAATATAAAATATGTAGGTTATTCAAAAAAAATTCTAAAAATATGAAGCAAAAGAAAATAAAGGGAAGTGCAACGGGAACAAACTCATGAAGAAATTAGCTAAGAAGCTTTTTTCCTGATTACATTAGGGAAAGTTGGAAGGGAAAAGAAATTTTGTAAGTTTTGCAAAAAGTTTTATTTTCATTTCTTACTTAGATATTAATGGTTAATGCGATTTTTCTGTTTTCATTTTATGAAAATTAATATTGTTTCAAATTAGCGGAAAAATACTTAACGTTCTCGGTATGTATGTAAATGTACCTCAGAATCTTGAAATATTTTTGAAAAATAGAGCAGTTCACACTCACGGTGAAAAATCTGCGTTATAAGTAGTTTTTTTATACTTCAACGCCTTTTCAGTTAGATTCTGGAGTGCAATGTTTTTCAATGGAATATAGATAGTATCGTTGTGTACCGTATATGATTGAGATATATTATATCTTGAATAATTCTGGTGAGCTAAGAAATTTGTAAATGTGACGGAAACTCACTTAACTGAAATATTGACATTTGTAGTTCCATTCCTCCTATTGTCACTTCCTCTCCGTTCTCTAAGGTGCGTATCTGCTTTGAATAAGGATGTCCTGGTGGTCCTACTTCATTTCCAACGCTCAGTTTTCCTTTTTTGTTGTATTTTCACTTAACCTTTCCTCTTCCATCGAAATTCAACTTTTAGACACAAAGTATAAAAAAGTTCAATGAAAAAAAGGGTGCAAACTTGTCCTTGAAATTCCTTCTCGAAAGAATCTCTAAAAGTATATCACATACACTCGTGATGTGATCACAGTCATATCAAAACGGTATTATTGTTCGCCTCATTGCATCACTTGACTCTTTTCATTTCAACAAATCTTGAGGGCATACACAAGGTTTAAGTTAGGAAATATGTCAAAGTCAGGCTAAATTACGCACAGTGACTTTACACACAAACGGTTGCACTCATTTTTACCCCGTGAAAGCAAACCCATGTGAGTTTCTTGTTTCTAAAAAATTGTTCCCTTTTGTCTGCCCTTCTAAAGAATTTCTCAAAGCAAGCGTCTTCTTGTAACACAAGAAGGCACAAGGACAACAAGCGCACGTTGAGCTACTATTACTAATCGTAAGTGCACAACATGAATTCCAAGAAATTNACAAGGACAACAAGCGCACGTTGAGCTACTATTACTAATCGTAAGTGCACAACATGAATTCCAAGAAATTCAAACAGAAAAATACAATTTTGTCGTATTGTAACTGTAAGATCTGTAAAACTTCTTCAGAAACTGAAGAGTCATGCATGTTTTCTTTCCCTTTACTATATAGTGCTTCTTGTCTGACTATGATAGAGTGTGAAAGCAACACCTCCTCGAGCTTTTCGACCCTTTTCACTCTTTTCTTTAACTTGATGCGCTTGCTTTTGCTTATAATTCTTCCCCGTTACTATATAGTGCTTCTTGTCTGACTATGATAGAGTGTGAAAGCAACACCTCCTCGAGCTTTTCGACCCTTTTCACTCTTTTCTTTAACTTGATGCGCTTGCTTTTGCTTATACTATGTATCAACTACATAAGATATTATTCTTTTTCAAGTTGAATGTCTCGTTTACTTAAGGGCAAGTCAAAAACCGAGTCATTGTCTGTGAACAGTGAATGTGTGCTTCTCTGTGATGCTTTTCCTGTTCGTCTCTCCTCTGGGGCTTATTTCACGAGCAAACACCCAGTCACACAAAAACTATACACATAAATATACATACTTTTTCATTTTATTCAAGGAGCATACATCCAATTCTCAGAAATAGACAAACAGAAACTAAATTAAGTGCATCTACAAAAGAATAAATAAATGTCTGAGTGAAAATAAGAGAAAGAGAACAGTGTGTGTGTGTAGACCCTGTACACCACACCGCAGAGACAGAACTCCCGTCATTTCATACAAAATATTTGTGTACAGCAATAAGTGCGGCTGTTGAAAATCAAAAGAAGAATGGAGAAAGAGGTTTACCATGTTTTCTAACTTAACTATGAAATGTGGATCTTTTTGTAGGAATGGATTAGAGGTGCTACATAGCTACATGTTACATGTATATATGATGCTTGTTTTCATTTTCGTGCTGCAGAAGAAAAAAATGTGTGTGTGAATGTTTTCTTCATGCTTGTCATTTACATGTACGCACATTGTAAAGTCGAGTGAAAGCGACAGTCACAGAGACCCTGGAGGATAAAAAAAGAAAGAAAGAGGAAAAGTATACAATGCATAAAAAAAAGGCTTGTTCCTGTTCCTACTACGATGCTGCTTCTGCTGGCTTTCCTTTAGTTCAAGTTTGGAAACTGTGGGTGAGCGAGCCTACTAAAACTCCCTAAAAACCTCCATTTCCATACTTTTTCATCCTGTAACATATTATTGTTATTTACTTTTAGGCTTAGGAATTTTGCTTTGTTGTAAATCATAATCATAAGGAAAACATTATAAGAATGAACCAAATAAATTTGGCTACTTTGAAGAAAGTTTCATTTGGTAGTGGTAAAAATAACTTTTACGCAAGTACCATACCATTTTAAACTAGATAAGTTACTAAAAAATGTGTCATATCATACACGCATATATGATATCTAATTACGATAGTTGATAGTATAGCCTTGGGAGTCAAAATTAATTTAAAACGAATGAAAACTTTCAGCCACCCAAGGCACAAAGTACATATATAACCTGAACTTTTCGAATTTTTTAGGTGGAGGTGAACAATATTGAATCTACAAATATTTGCATTCCATTTACTTACATTTAAACGCTAAAGGTTAGGCGTGGGCGTATGTTCTGAATGTATTTGCATATATTTCTTCAGAAAATTAATTGCATTTTCCGTTAAACGTGAAACATAAATATGTACAAATGATTTATCATAGCATGAATAATTTCTAGTGATTAAAGTAGCTGAGTGTGACGTAAATGCATAATACATTGATTCTCGTATAAAGCAAAAGAAAAGACACGATTATACGTTGCATTTTAGGATGTCAAGGTTGTCGAACTTCCAAATGCATTTTGCATAACAAGGTGATATACTTCCGCAAGCTCAAGTTATGGGCGTTATGCATATTTGCATATAAATCAAGATAGAATGACAAAGCTTGAATTTAAAATTAGAACTTTGACATTCTGAATAATCAATTAATCATTAGATTTCATTAGGTACCAATAAGTGCACCATGCCAAGAGAGTGCCAGGCTCCAGTATGCAGTATATTCTTAAAAACCAACAAAACATATGGATAGGGGCAACGTAATACGTCTTGATTAAACACATACCATTTATACAGAGCTTCACGTTTAAGCTTTACTTTTCTGGTTTGGTTTTGACTTGGAATGCAACGGTGAACAGTAACAGTGCCACTAATTTGGTGCATACGATAGGATATGATGTAAGACTAACTAGTGAACTTGCCTCTCTCTCCCTGTCCTGAATAGCTGAGCAATACTCCAACTCCAGCCAGCAGCTTAACTTAACATCGGAGCATTCCTCTTCCTCTTCTTCTCCAACTCCAACTTCCAACATCATGCTGGTTCAGCAATAGCAAGCCTAGCGTGTGATGTGATACACAAAAGTACAAAGCATTATATGCCTCTCTCTCCTTTTACCATATATGTGCATAAAGTATAAAGTGCATTTGATACTTTATACCTTTACTCCTTTTCCCAAACTCTATATCGTCTTTACTTGTACAAGATCTTGTCGAAGGGGAAAAAGCTGCCAGTCTCGCACTGAGTGCCGGTTAGTAAACATCTTCGTCCAAGGCGATCACAATTGTCGTTGTCCTCCTCATCAACATCACTTTAACGTAGTGCCGCTTTTGTATCAGAATCTAAGAAAAAAATGAAACAAGTAAACAACCCCATACCGTGTAACCAAACCATCATCCAATCAATTCAACTTCACTTTGGTTGCCCCCACTTTTCATATGTGGTTCTCCTCCATATTAACTGAAGAAAAAGAGAGGTGTGTGTTCTCCACTCTCTACTCTAACTCCTCTTTGTGTTTGGGTGAGTGAGCTAACAATGTCATAACCACTTTTTGGGCATTTGTTACGCTATCGTTTTCTATTATGTCGTGATGATGTGATCATATAAATAGAACTCTTACACACACACAAACAACATAAGCACAACAGAGAAAAAAGAGAGTAAATTGAATTGCTCTCACACTTTCACCAACGAAATCACTTTCCAATAAATGGGGAATGGTTGAGTGTGTGTGGTGCAAATGTTAAATGCGAAATAAGCATAATAACACAAATAGTAATAGTATGACTATTTCGTTGAGTGCTCCAGTTTGTGGTGATGGTGGAAGAGGAAAAAAGTCATGATGATGATGATCATGATGCTTATATAAAAGTGTCATGTGCAAATTACACCGCACACTACCACGACGTTGTAGTTCAGTTCGTAACAATTTAGAATGCCAGTTTTCAGCTTCAGCCAATTTCACCATTGTGTGGATGAATGAGCAGTATTTTGAATAAAAATATAAACTCGAAAAAGTTGCTCTCTCTCAACACTTTTCCTGATCTGATCTGTGTTGCTAATTCTTCCGGCCATATTGTCCGAGAAAAAAGAGTGAATTCCCAATATGTTCCATTTAACCAGAAGGATAATTAACCTCGTTTTATCCATCCCGTCTTATGGTTACTGTTATTGCTTTTTGCTAACGGCTGTGTGTAACAATTCCAACTTTCAACTGGCGTTGGCTTGAGTTGAGGGCTGACGTGGATTTGGGTATAATACTATGCAAGAGAAGAGTGTTCTGATACAATTATCAACAACATCCCTTTATACTTCTATCTTTGTATCTCTCAACATTTTATATTGTGTCTTTACACAACACAATATCATTTGACAATCGTTATTACATTAGCCATGGACAATGGAAGGAACAGTCCATACCGATTGGGAAATTGTGTAAAGGAGTGACACAAATTGCCCCAACTCCAACACAACCATCATAAAATTCCTCTGAGATTGTGAATTGGGGATATATACAGCAACGACAACGACAACGAGAACAAGCAAAACCAACTGAATTGTCCATATAATATAGAGAACATTGAAGATACAATACAGTTTGCAAATTTGTGAATGAGAAAAGAACCTTTATAGTAGAAACTAATTCCTCTGAGATTGTGAATTGGGGATATATACAGCAACGGCAACGACAACGAGAACGAGCAAAACCAACTGAATTGTCCATATAATATAGAGAACATTGAAGATACAATACAGTTTGCAAATTTGTGAATGAGAAAAGAACCTTTATAGTAGAAACTGTAGAGACAACTTCATTTTGGCAACATCTACATCGCCATAATCCTGTCATCATGTGTCAATATAAATATAGAACGTAATGTAACAATACGATATGTACCCTGATATTAGTCTCTCGGAAACTATCTCCAAGAAGTAGTAGTGACCATCATCATCTCTTTTACGACACGATAGCAATTTCACGACAAAGAGAACTTGGAGTGTTGGAGTATGTGCTTCAGCTGAAGAAGAAGAAGAAGCTGGGCAGTATAGTAGCTATACACACCAACTTACATGGGTTGAGTGAGACACAAATATATATAATAGATATTCTCAGTTCTCAGTTAGCAAAGAATTTTCATAGAGAAGGACTATGTGGTGACATCAACAACCCTATCATTATCATCAACTTACATTGGTGAACATGATTGTATCCTCGTCGGCGACGACGACGTCGTCGTCTTGTTATGTGATCACTGATCACCATCATGTGGATATAGTATAGTGTGCTCTCTCAGCTCACACTATCACATTCATCGGATCTGATCTAGTTACCCAATTTCCTTCTTTTTCAAAAAAAAACTTTACCTCTGTGTGGTAAAGGGCGCACTCAAGTAGTAGATAAAACCACATTACATGCCATCTAAGCTAAACTCTGGTAGATTTGTGGTTGACTTTGCTGAATAACAAGTGCTTCTTGTACTACAACGACAACTCTCCAAAAACTCCAGTTTCAAAACTTTTTTTTCGCTTTATTTCTTTCGCTCTCTCTCTCTAAAGAAAAGTAAACCACTAAGGAGAAGAATATCATCGCAAGGGAAGGATATCTGTCAGAAAGATAATATAGAGGAGGAATATATACTATCATATACTCACATATTATATGGCAAAATAGAAGATGAGAAAATGGGATATTGCGTGTTATATTTGTAGATAAACATATGTACATGCATTATATTATATCATCCCATCAATTTTACTGCAGATTGCTTCCAGTAGCTCCCCATTGTGTGCTTTTCCTTCGTCCTATTGCTATCTATGACAAATTCGAATAGGGAAAGTAAACAGCGGTGCATGCTTTAAATACATAAAGCCAACAACGAATATATATATAGCCAAACATAAGAGAGAGAAAAGGAGTGGAAGATTTGTTCAGAAGAAGATCAGATAGGTTCGTTTCAAATTTCAATCAATCCATACTCTTTGTTGCACTACATCACATCACATATGTACTTTATGTGCATTCAAAGCAAAAACGTTTTTGCATTGTGTGCTAAACATAAACCAGAAAATCACAAAAGAAAAAGTGCAAGATTCTTTTGGAGACACGAACTTCAAATATATCCCATCACATCAACATCACATCAAACCACCTTAAAAGGAAAGTATATTCTGCCCCAGAATTGTGTGTTAAACATAAACCAGAAAATCACAAAAGAAAAAGTGCAAGATTCTTTTGGAGACACGAACTTCAAATATATCCCATCACATCAACATCACATCAAACCACCTTAAAAGGAAAATATATTCTGCCCCAGGGAGTAGGCCAACGACAACGGATAAAGTGACTGGCCAACACAATTGACAATATATAGCATCAAGGCATCAACAATTGGAGCGGTGCATAATCGAGAATAATTTGAAATGGCAACATCCTGATTTCATCATGCTTTGCTACACAATATGTTCCTGTAGTGTTCCTTCTTTCATCCACGTTCTCTCTGGCTAAAACTAACCTAAAACTTCGTTATTTGTGAAGCCACAAATAATAGAGAAGAATAATTTCTTATAGAGAAAGTGAAACGGATGATATATACATATATACTTTAACATTTTGGTGTTTCGCGTCGTAAATAAATAAGACTTTTAATGGGACAGAAGGTTCTATATTCATATTTACAAACAAATATGTGTGTCAGTAAAGTATACACAGTAAATATTATGCATAGCTGATTCTCCAGCTCACTTTTGTATTTTAACCAGGAAGTAAACAAAGAGGTAAAAGTAGAGAAGAGAGAGGCAGCTGTAAAGTTGCAAAAAGGGAATTAAAAATGAGATAGTTGAGGTTTGTATTTGTGTGTGTTACGTTATTATGTCAGAACATTGTCAACGACTAACAAGCTGGAAACACATGGTTTTCAAGTTGTTAGATTATATCCGTGTTTACATTACAAACGAGGGAAACGATACTCCTACTTAGTTACTTACTTTCACTCAAAATTTTCCACTATAATAACCTTCGCTAATATATATATAGATATATGCACAACTTTCTTCCCGTTGCTGCTCCTCTATATATTCCCAACACTCTCTCATATTTTAATCCTCTATCCTAACAAACATGTGTAAGACGGAGAAAAGGGATTATGTATGCATAAATATGCTTTGAGAAAAAGTTGAGTGCTCTTCTCTGGTTTGGAAAGAAAACTTCTTCAGTTGAGCTCACCCTCAGCTCAGCATATATATAGCTCTCCAGAAGAAAAATATTTGAGAAGCTTGTTATTTTAGATTTTTTAAAGAAGAGTTTTTGACGACAAGAATAATCTTTCTGTTGAATGCCAAAATTACTCTTGAGTGAGTAGCTACACAAAAGGTTTTGTTTGCTAAACTTGGGAAAGAAGAAGAGTGAAAGTGTTTAGCTGGAACGGTGTCAAATGTGAAGTTAATTAACCATATAACAACTTATATTTCACTAAAAAGAAATGCTCAAGGGTAAGTTTTACATGGGAAGGGGAGACGAATGTAATTTGTAATGTGATGCGATGAGTTTTGAAGTATTTTGGAGGTGTGCGACTCAATTTTAAAGCTGAACTTGAAGCTTAAAGCCGCAGAAACCCGAAATTTAACACCGGGGATTATATCACAATCATTTGAGAATTTAAAACCTTTTTGAGAAGAATCCTTGATTTGGATTGAGCTGCTAAGCGTACGGTTTTAAGTTTGAGGACAGTTTAGGTAAAAGTAAAGTGCGTTTTCTACACGACGCAGCTTCATCATGTTGTGGCAAACAATATTTTGCTTATGCATCCTCATTCTCCACGGATTTGGATCCGTCCTTGTACCCTCTCCAGTGCCGGTCCGCATCGACAATTTAGGTAAGAAGAGAAAATTGTTATCTTTGTAATAACATCTCTTAATGTGTTATTACTTTTGCTTAACATATATTTATTTGTATTTATATCTGACATTCGTATCTAAACATTAAAAAAACTTACTCTTTCACGTAAAACGGTTAAGAAACATGAGTGAGATTCTTATCCAAAAATTTATATTCACAAGTTCACAAAAGATTAGAAAAAAATTATATGTGTGTACACCGTTTTCAGACCATTTTCCTCTTTATTCTGTGTTTCTCCTTTAAAAAATTCAAGAAGAAAAAGAAGAAGAGGAATGAGAAAGTTGATCGTGTTTTGGCCATGTTAGCGAATTTATGTGCCAATTTTTCCTCTCTCTCCTCCTTAGTATAATATGGAAGCAAAAGGAAGGAAAGTAACGGAAGAGAAAAAGTCATCCTTCCTAGCTTATATAGCTTTAGTCCTCCTCACCATTTTTGCACACTCCAGTAACTATAAATAAAATTGGAAGGTTTTTAAGTCAGCTTGAGAAGACAAGGAAGAAAAATTCAGTGCTGTTTTAACAGGATAAAGCTTTCCTCCCTCTATCATCTATATTATTATATATATATTTTTCAAGGAGAGAAGAAAAAAAAGAAGATTTGTGCACATATTTGGAAAAGAATGTTATGATGATGCATTTTCTTTAAAATATGCATAAGATTATAGGGATAGGGAATGTAATAATGTTGAGCTGTCTCCTCTTGTTCACCCGTTCCCTTTTTTTTATATAGAGCTCAGGAAAAAAGCTACACACCACACCACTTTTCCACATTCCACAGAACATTGCATATTGCATGTGATATGATCAGTGTCTTGAGTCTTGAAATCAAATCTTTATAAAGCATACTTCATGTATACATCCATATTATATGCTAACGATGTTGGATGAATGTATTTTGGCAGAAGTAAGTAAGGCACGTCCTTCGACAACTCAGATTTGAATTAGAATAATGTCCCCTATGTATAAATATAAGTATATACTGCGTTATAGCCTTATATACTTTTCTAGCACCAATCCTATAAATTACTACTAGTTTCGCCGTAGACACAAAGAAAAGTTTATTGATCATGCGGAGAATTGAGAGTTCTCTTGCTCTAGTTCACTATATCTGATATAATTCTGTTTCTCAGCTTACAAAAAACGGGAAAGGTCGGTAGAGGAACTGAACTTTTTCAGCCTCTGTACTCCTTACACAAGTTGGATGTTTTTAAAGTGTGTGGATAAATTCTGGAATAAAGATGTAAGAATGTACCATTATGAAGGATTTATGATGGAATTGGCACTAAAATTGGAGCAAGCTTTTGACTTCGATTTTTGACAATTTTTATTTAAAAATATGTTTTCAAATGTAATAAAAATTGAAGAAAAAAAAAGTCTTCATCGTTATTTTTCGCATGGATATGTTTCTCTGTTTGGACTCGGACAAAATGTTTCTGCTTGATAGGTGACTAAAATAACCTTACGGATACGAAGGAAGAGAGGAGAGTGCAATATCATATGATTCGATATTTGGTGCGGTATGGTAGTCCCATAATCGATGTTAGGTGGAATGTAACAGGCTTGTGGATTTTCTGGGAAAGGATAGAATAGGTGTTTATTCAACATACGTGTTCTCAAGAGAGAAAATCTCATAATAAACTTCTGTACAAGCCGACTTAAAAAGGTATTTTGGCATGCATCACTAGCTATGAATTCTTACGGGTTGGAAGAAGGAGTTATTTTTCTGTCACACAATTCTGCAAATGCTCTCTCTACCTTTTCTCTCTTTCTTTCTTTATTCTTGGAGTGAATTGATTTATCCTAAGCCTAGTGAAATTCCTATACAAATGAGAGGTTCATTTTTATGACGTATCGATGCGTTTTACTTACCTTTGATTGAACACAATATACGCATTATAGCATTCGCATTGCTTTCTGTATTTGCGTCATAAGTCAGCAGCGCGCGTTATACCAAAAAACCAAAAATGTTCGTAAATGCGCAAAATGTGAGGGTGTATTGTACCATAAATAACCCCTCATCGCTTTTATTTCGACTTTCTCTCAGTCGTAAATATTCTGTCCTTTCAACACCCGCAATGAGCCAAAATGATGCGTACTTGTATTTACTTTTTACCCTTTATAACCAATGTGCTTATGTAGAAATTGAATAGAACCCTTATATTTTCCTAAATTTATACCGAATGAACACATTTTGACATTCAGGGTTATTTTGTGTACAATTCCCAGATTTGTAAAATGTTTCTAAAAGTGAAGGTTGAATTTACGCAAAAAACATTGATTCTATTGAACTCAACCTCAAACTTAAACCCTCCGTAAATATGAAGGATAAACAGCTCAATATTTTCATTTTCTTGTTTTCTCACATCTTGCGCAACACAGTTGCAACATGCAACTGTAGTATCAAGCTGGAAAAATCCTTCGAATTTGCATTCGCTTGTCCTTATGTCCCTTCCATTCCTATCCCATCATCATTAGCATAATAGAGAACGCATCTTGGCAACTTGTTTTTTAGCTTTTCATACGCCGTCAGCGTGAAAACTCAAAAATATTATGAATACGACGTACGACATATTTCCTTAGGTAGCAATACTCTCGATCCAGTGTGACCACATGTGTTCTTCCAACTTTCAAAATGTTTCAAATTCAAAGGAAAGAAATGCAAGAGAAGCAGGGTATTTTGTAATTTAAATAGAAACACATGACTACATCCATATGATTTGTCTCTCTGTTTCTACTTAGCTCCCAAAAAGGGTTGAAGAAATGGCGACTTTGAATCTGTATATCTGTATCGCTTGTCCCTACACAGAACATCCTACACAACATCCTTTCACGTCTTCATTGATCTGAATGTGCGGTGTGCAGTGTGCACATCAAAAAAAGACATATGGTCTCATACCCAGACTTATTGCAAATTCCATTTCTCTGAGAAAGTCAAACTTAAAATGGATAGAGAAAGAAAGCAGAAGCATTAGAATTGCAGGAGATTCTAATAGAAGCTTCCCCTCCAGGGAAGTTACATATGGGAAAAAGACGACAGAAGAAACTTACACACACTACCTTTTTTGTTTCAGTTATTCTGGCTCAAAAGTAGGTAAATTGAAAAGAATGCCATGCCATATTCACTAAAACATACGGAAGGAGGTCGGTCATATAAGAAGAAAAAAGCTCATGCATTTCATGCCAAATTTTCTTTCTCCGTTTTTACCTCTTGCATTACACACGT
>JAANSM010002187.1:0-15779 GCA_036850725.1 Orchesella villosa
GAGAAAAACCAGTTTAGCGTTGTTGAATTGAGAGATGTTCTGAAATCTGCTGAACACCCAAATGTTAATATGAGACATGTTTTTTTTGTATTTCAGTATAAAAAATGAATCGATTGGGACTGATACTTGCCACTGCGCTGGCTGTTACCTGCTGTATTGCAACTGTGTCATCCAGGAGTCTTGACGTAAGCCGAAATTCTTAATTCTTACCAGAAATCAACTGTTTTTCTTGTATATATTTATGCATAGTCGAATGTGGCATGGCATTGCGTACAAGTCTAAAGTCTTACTTGCCTTGCCACTGACAAGTTTTGAATGCCAATGACTTTAGGATTTCCATTTTTGCCTATGGTGTATGAGCATTATTAAACTGCTGTCACCGGCACTGCTATAAGTATAGTTATGTCTTTTTGTGCAATAATTACATGACCGCATCCTTTTGCCTGTCATAAATGAGCGTAAAATTATAAAAAATATCATCTTTTCAGGTTGTCTCTGAAAGTGAGACATCAAATAATGATGACCTCAGTGCCTTAAATATTCCATCCTTGTTGGAATTTGAAGGAGGTGAGGGTGACAATGATGTTGATGGAGTACGAGATAAGAGAACGCCTCGATTTGTCTTCAGGGCAGTTTCCTGTTTATTCACATTCCTCATCAACCCCAACTGTTTGCAAGGAGTTAGTGGTGGAGGAGGTGGCGGTGGTGCATCTCCAACCGGATCTAACAGACGCCAACAACAGCAACCATATTACATGATTTCCTTGCCTAGATACAATGACTCCGACAGCAACTCAACTGCTACTGAATACCCAATTTACCCCATTGAAAGCACTTCCGAATATCCAGAAGAGCAACCTAGTCGGCCTACAAACCCAATTCTTGCTATGATTCAATGGAAACTTAACTTGATCCCAAATCTCATCAGAAGGTTTTTGCCAGGATTTGGAGGTGGTCGACGTGAAGGATCAGGATCAGGAACAGGAAGCGGTTTGAACTTTGGTCTGGGTCTTGGAAGTGGTAGATTAGCTGGGTTGTTTGGAGGGTTAGGAGGTGGTCGGGGTTTAGGCGGATTAGGTGGAGGGTTAGGAGGACTAGGAGGAGGTTTGGGTGGACCACAGTATTAGCTCAATAAAAGTGTATATTAATTAACATGTTCGTGTATAGTACATGTTCGGATTTTTATAGTTTGCTCATCTACGTATTTACAAAAAAACAAATACCAGAAAATTTATGTACCTACGTTTTTAAATTGAGAGCTTGTGTGCTTAAGTCAAAATAAAATAGTGTATGACAGTTTATATAGTTGTCAAACGAGTAAGAGCAAATGATACTCAGAACGAATAAAAACCTATCTGAAATGTGATGTACGCGATGTTTTCTTAAAATTCAATGATTAACTCAACAATAGGAATGAATCGGAGCAAAAACATTCTGCATATAAGATGGCATCATTCTGTATAAAAACGCTAGTTCAGGTTCCATGAAATGAGTTTTGTCTTCGTCTCAGCTTAACTTTTATGTATTCTTTTACGAACTGACTCCCTTTTTCTAAGAAAAGTTCACATGCACGCACAAGCGTCTTTGCCTCATTTTACTTTTCATAATCTTCATCTTTACTTACTTGCCAATAATTTCAGCCAAATTACTTATTTTGAGGTGGTAATTACAACTAACAACTGCACTGCACTAGTTAAAATTTCATGACTGAAGCGGACTACCTATCATTTATATAGCATACGAGCATACAGAATCAATGCTCCAAACAAAATAGGACGAAAAAAATAATTGTATGTGCTACACTAACAAGATTTTCACATGGCATGACGTCATAATAGCAATCAAGCATGCGATCATATATCCACTGGAGAATGATGCCAATCCTGTGAATAAATAAGTACGTTTTATACGCTATGAAAGATTGAAAGTACTTAAATCTTAACAGCAATAGAAAAACAGCTCTTTGGACAACGAAACCTGAAGTTTTTCTCATTCTTGGGAACTTCAGGTCACCATAAAAGTTTGTATTTAATGTTTTTATGATATTTGTTACTCCTACCTCGTTGGAGTTAGAAATTAAATTTTGGCGATGGAGGATTAGTATGTATAATATGTATGTTTTATGGAATGAAAAGTTGGTTTGTTTACGAAACGAAGTGATGTCCAGAAGTCTGGAAGATGTGTGCGTTCTTTTTTTCTTTCAAAACAACTTTCCTTGTTCCCAATAAAAGCTTTTTAGCCTCTAGTTTTTTTCGCTAGCATCGCATCTGTGCGTTAATTAATTAACAAACTATTGTGTCATGTGTCATAAACTCATTTGTCAAGTTTGAAGTTGAGAAAATATTAAAGTGCCAAAAAATCATACCTTTTTGTGCCAACCAGCTATCAACTATTTTTTAATTGCTTATTTGCACGATATCTTGGTTTTTTATCTTCTACAATTTCATCATGGCAGAAATGTGTTAATCATAAATGAATTTATGTGGATATGAATAAGAATGGTAGGGTTCGGGTAGAGCATACCTCCAAAATGAGGGACACAAATTTCATACTGCCTTAAATCAACCTAATCCTAACAAAATAAAATTCCATTGTTCCAATGAATTCTATTCTCCTTACAATGAAGCTAAGCAGTTCATTTTTGGGCTCATCGTTAGATTATTTTAACACAACTTGGTTACTTGAAATAGTTTTTTTCTCATCTTATCCTTGGGACAATGGAATGCATTCACATTATGAAATCAAAGTTACATAAAGCTGGAAATACTTCCTCCAACTTGCCACGAGTTTACTACTTTGCGTGTCAACTTCACACTTAAATATCATCACTCATGATATCATAAGGCATGAAGATGAAGTAATAATAACTTGTGTACCTTAATTTTAATACCCATGCAAAAGTGTGTACAAAAAGCAGCATTGGCATATTATGGAACTCGTGTCTTAAACCAAACTGAAAAGCATTGCAAATGCAATACTTTGTTATCATGCAACTGGAGTATAATAGTGACTTAGAACAAAATCCTCTTTCAAGTCTCAAGTTTTAAAATTGATCTAATTGAAATGTAAAGGTTGAGTTGGTTGTTTCATTTGCCAATGGTCTTTTGTTAGCTTTGTTTTGTACTCAAGTTTTAAGTCAAGTCATATGAGTAAGAGCAGAGATGATTACTCTTGACTTCTCCATATTATCATACCTACCAAACGTCATGTCTTGGAAAGAACAAATATTGCGTGCTGGAAAGCCAAAAAATTTAAGGTGCTTTGTGCCTGGTCTTAGACCAGTGGTCAGCAAGGTAGACCTCTCATATGACTCGAACAAACATTACACAACGAGCATGAGTTTCTTTTCTTTACGAGTAGAAAAATAGGGAAAAATATTATGCAATATACTTCTTTCAGCAGACAATTTTTACACAGAATAACATGCTTCGAGGCGGCTTGATGGAATGAAGACATTTACGAAATGGGATGAGATGAGTGTGATTAGATATTTGTAAGATAATTATATAAATTTATGGGGTGAATAACACAAAAAACCTGGAATAGAAAATCACCTATTAATGATAGAAATAATGGGAAAAGTGATACACCTCATTATCTCATACTTTTCAATGTAATTTTCTTTTGTTTCTTAATTTTAAGGTTATTTATGTGTAGGATTTGAAAACGTTAATTATATATTATCCATTAACCATTATTTAAACGACGTCATAAATCATTTGGAAGTTTATGAACTAGGTGTATTTAAATTTGACAATGAACCAGAAAATTACAGATATGGCTGATGGGAAAGCATCGACAACTTTTGTAAGAAGCATATGCATATCATGTACGTAAGTTCGCATCCATGAAAATTTTAAGATTACAATTCACAGTCATAGTTATAACATAACACCAACTTATGTACTAATCAGTTTGCATAAAGCGGACTCAGGATCGAATTAATCTGGTTGACAAAGGAATGAGTCATCATACGCAGGTTGAAATCGGAAGTATATAATTCCTTATGGTTCGTCGTTCGCTAACCTTTACCCTAGTAAATTCCCACGGTTTTGCAAACAACACAGTGACAAGAAAATCAAAACCGAGAAAACATTTCCTCTGGCACATGCGTGTGGCACAAAATATTATGAATTGAATCCACACACAGAAAAATTAAAACTCATACACCATGAGCAAAGCATGACTCATACTTTTATTACTACTTAAATGTAATATATGTATTTAGATTATGAAACACTAAATTCTCATATCCTGCAACCTTTTAGTTTTTGGTGTTGTTTGTCGAGGAGTTTTGTTCACATAATATATTATTCATTCTTAAGTACATCCTGTGTGTTCAACCGAGAAGGGAAGCTGCCAACAACATTCGTATTATTAAGAAAGAGTATTTATTATTTTATGTATTTCTTATAGAAGCCCCTGTATCTGTTTATCCATTGCCAATTGTTAATCATAATACGCTTCAAATTAAAAAAAGACAGCTTGTTCAAAGAATCAACCGTTTCCGATCACTCATCATTTTGAATAACAGAATAACTGCCTTTATTCACAAATAAAATGGCAGATAACACAAATAAAATATCGCATAAACTATAAATATAGTATTACTTTCGTTTGTTAGCAGGTCTTCCTTTACCTTGACTTTTACCTTTACCACCAGAACCTTTCTGTCTTTGTTTTCGCATATTTTTTGGCAAATTTTTCATAAGCTTCTTCTCTTTGACCTTCCGCTCTTTAAGAATTTGTTCAGGTCTTTTAATTTCTGTCTTGAAGCGTCTTCCTTTAGCCAAAGGAGCATGTGGAGCATCATTTTTACCAGTTTTAACCAGTCTTTTGGAGAATGCAGGCTTCCGCTTGGAATCATCATTACTGTTGCGTGCGAAGGAATCATCGTCCGAACCCTCGTCGTCATTATCATGATCAGTTTTCGATTTCCGCATCCAAGCTTGGTACCTATCACTTTTGTATGAAGCAGCAATCCAAACTCCAGATTCAGTTCTGATTTTCTTCGCATTTGTTTCCTATTCATGATTGTATATTCGTTTGTTAAACGCTTATAAATAAATTTCAATAATGCCTACTTCATTACATTATTACTATAATATAAACTTACTCTTCCCACAGAAACGAATTTTTTCTTCTTCATATCCCACTGCTGCATAGTTCGCTGTTGTTTCAATAAGTCTGAGTCATCACCTGTGAGATCCATTACTGCCTCCTGGACTTCTTTGTCGAAGGTCGTTCCCACTGATAGTCTGCAAATGCAAAGGAAGGAATCATAAACTGCAGCTTTCTCAATACCTGTCTCAAACTTTAGATAGGTAGCGAGTTTATGATGCAACCCCTAACGAACGCTGAGATGACATAATATCAGCATTTATATCAACTCCGTGTGTAGCAACAACCGAAGAGTACGTAGATAAATAGCTACCAATTTTATGCTCCTAACTTCTGCTTCGCAACTTATATTTTGTTTTCCTCGTCATTCTCTTAAACAACCTGAGAAATAAAACTACATTTAGCGCTTACCCGAGTTCCGTATGGTGGTCTTTTGGTAGGTAAGGGATAAATGGCTCTTCTTCTTTTCCTTTATGCTCTGAAATTCGTCCTATTTCTGTTACACCACTTGCAGACTTATATCTATATTTTTCAACTGTATTTTGGTCTTTCATGCGCTTCTGCTTCATTATCCTAAGTGTTTCTGATCCAGCCTTTGGCCCTATTTCAAAAATGGTCTAAATAAAATATGAAATTAATGAGTAAAATTTTCATTCATGAAGTAAAAATTACAAGTATTCAGACTCGTCGTTCATTCAATCATACCGCGTTAGGTCTATAACTTTGCATTTGATTTATAAGACTGTCCATGGGATCTTCTGCTACGTGGTCGGCGAAAAATGGATGTACGTGAAGTTTATTTATTCCAATACCCTTTAGCCCGGCGATTGCTTTCGGTGGAAGCAGGTGGACGGCTTCTTAGGTAATGCGAATATCCATTTTTGCTGACTTTATGCAAGGTTGCCTGAATAAAAAAATAAATACCGAATTGTTAATAGTTATAACGATTAACCGTCGATAATCTGGCCATATGATGATGATTGTTAATAAGGTGCACTTACCAGTTCTTCTTTTGTCTCCATCATATTGCGAATAAAATTGTTTTCATCATTTAGTAAATCCTGAGGTACTCTTCCAACAAAAACCGAATTCGACGGCGATTCTGGAGAATCTTTGCTTGGTTTTTCAAACATCAATGGTTTATCCAAGAATAAGTGTAGATCTATCAAAAATGCGATTTCATCTGGGCATATAATTGAATACGCAGTACCGCTCCGTCCCGCTCTAGCAACACGACCTGAAAAGTTGTAATAAGTAAGTTGGTTGAATTCAATTTTCTAATTATAAATTGTAAGATACAATTCGATAAATACTACATTCATTCGGTAGAATAGTAAAGGATAGATTGCATGGTGTATTGAAGTATAGTTGTATAATTCTAATTCATTTTGCTTATGCATACATACCGACGCGATGCATGAAGAGTTTGGGTTTCGCAGGAAAATGAAAGTTGATAACATTATCCAGGATGGGAATGTCTATACCTCTAGCAGCTATATCCGTTACAATCATAACATTGCATTTACCACTTCTAAACTTTCCCAATGATATTTTTCGTGCTGAAGGATCTAGGCTTGAATAAATATAGCAGTTGCTAACATTTGCTTCATCCAGTAACTGTAACAAGAAAAACATAATATTGCATTCTCATTGAAAAATATTTCAACAATATTTGCACATTGTACAAGTTAGGTAATTGAGGTACAGCCAATGAGGTTTTCCTTTCCATACCTGATGTATAAATTCAACATGGTGTTTTGTGGCAGTAAAAACAATTGTTTGCTGATTTTCATCGATAAGATTTTTCAGCAAATATAACAAAGCAGCTAATTTATCCTCACTTCTGCAAGCCAAATACGTTAACTCCAACAATTCTGGCAATTTTGTATCCACGTCCAATCTAAATATATTAGTACCGTTACACAATACACATTTAAACAATGATGAATGAAGTAGCAACAACAGGTAAAATAGTAAAGATAAAACGACAGTCTAGTCTAAAACTGAATATGATACGATACATACCTTATCAATGTGGGATCATGAAGCCCAGCTTTAGAAAAGTCAACCAATAATTTTGGAAGTGTAGCTGAAAACATCACAGTTTGTCGATTTTCAAGAATATGATACGATACATACCTTATCAATGTGGGATCATGAAGCCCAGCTTTAGAAAAGTCAACCAATAATTTTGGAAGTGTAGCTGAAAACATGACAGTTTGTCGATTTTCAGGTAGTCGCTTTAAAATTTCCATCAACTGTTCCCCAAACCCCATTTCAAATAACCTGTAAACGATGCATCACAATAGTTATAACGCTGGCTCTAATATCTAAATAAGTATATTTCAAAATAATTACAATACAACAAGGCTAACCTGTCCGCTTCATCAAACACAGCATACTCTACCCCGTCTAACTTCAATTCCATTTCCACACAAAGATGCATGAATCTTCCAGGTGTAGCAACAACAATGTCTGGCTTATCATGTATAGTTTGAAACTGACTTTCCATTGACTCCCCACCCAAAATACTGACAACCTTAAAGTCTATGAATTTGCCGATCTCACGAATAAACTTCACGGTTTGTGTTGCCAGCTCACGGGTCGGTGATAGGATTAGCGCTCTAGGGAATTTGGCAGACGTTCCAATTTCCGCCTTTTTATGTTGCAGTTTTTCAAATAGAGGAATGAGAAAGGCTGCAGTTTTTCCACTTCCAGTACGTGCCATTGCAACAACGTCTCGAGCCTTCCAGAATCCGTGGTATAGCCTACAAAACGACATCCAACAAATTAAAGTATTCATCTTTTTTCAATTCATAAAAGCAATATCATAATATAGCATCTCATATTTTTGATAGTCAACCAAATACTATTGACTTTGACTATACCTTTCTCTGAATTGGAGTAGGCACATTGTATCCTCTTCTCAATATTCCCTTCAGCACAGCCGGGCTCAACCCCATGTTTTGAAACCCACCAGACTTCTTATTCTTTCCTTTCTTCCCACCTCCACTTCCACCTCCATAGTCCTCATGATCACTATCCATTTCTTCCTCCTTTATCACACCATTATTCAACCGCCGAAACATTTCACTCTGATCTTCAAGGATTCCAAATGTGTCCTCGGCATCTTCTCCTTTAATATCAACATCTTCCTCTTTGACATCCATGTCCTCCCCACTCTTCTTTTTATATCCGAATTTCGGTGAGTTCTGAAATCCTTTCTTCTTCTCCATCAAATTTCCTTTTTTGTTCGGTTGAAATCCTGTTCCTGATTTACTTCCAGAAAATTTGCCATTTCCTTTACCAGGCTTTGCACTGAAACCACTTGAAACTCCATTCTTCTTTCCTTTACTATTACTTTTGAATCCCACTGACAAATTCGCCTTGAAACCACTTCCTCCACCACCACCACCAAATTTCTTTTTCGAGTCAAATTTTCCAAACTTCTTCCCACTACCTCCACCTCCCCCTCCTCCACCACCTCCTTTCTTGTTAATCTTCATTACTTCTACCTACTTGATAGAAAAATAGGTAACATTCAACATTTAATTAATCTTACACAAATTAAACTTCAGTCTAAAAAAGTCAAACAATTCACAATGCACATGAAGATGAACATACAGAACTGTCCAAACAAACAGAAGACACAAGAAGTGCATTTAACACGTGAGATATTCAGTTATCCCGGAACAAAATTTTGTGTACATTGGGGCACAGATGACCACGCGCGAAGGGAGTGTTTAACGTACTGTAAACATGTGCACCTTTGTGAAAGATACCATTTTTAGGTATCTAAATGAATTTCATCATTGTTTATGTCAAAGAGTGCATTTACCTTTGTGTACATACTTCACAAAAATAGTCAATAATTTCTGATTGATTACTTGTTCAGTTGTTTTTTAGACGATAAGTAATCAGAATCAGTGCTAATCTACTTCCTCAATCTTATGTACGGGGAAAGTTGGTGCAGTGACGGGTTTACAATTATGAGATTTCAGATTTTTAAGTATTTCACATCCAACATTCACATTTGATTTGATCATGAAATTTATTATTTATTTTTGCAAGTTAAAGTTGAAAGTTTATAGGAAAGTTAAAATTTACTGCAAGTAGCAATTAATGATTACTGTGTCAAAGTGTCAAAACATCACACATCATAACAAACTACTGGAATTTTGACCATCTACACTAGTCATTGGCGGCGTACCCATCACCCATCCACCACCCCGTCACCCGCACCGGTGACTGACTGACTGGACACTGGAGTGTTTTCTACTGACACTGACAGCTGATGACTGGTTGAATTTGACTGATTGTAACACGAAGTTGTCAACTTACGAAAGGCCTAATGATTCCTCTAAATAAAAGTCGCCTTAATCTCATTTCTTGGAGCAAGTATGCAAAGAAGCTTGATTGCAGCTATTGGGTAAAGAAAAATAATAATTTGTTTTTATTGAGCCAATGAACATGGTTGAACATGGTTATACATTTTACTGTTAACACGTAATTAGTTAAATGATCATTGATCTGTTTCTCACTTCGGACTTCATAGGTTCACTACTAAGTCATTGGTGGGACGAAAGCTAGCTTATAGCAGTAACAGAATAATGCGACTTCCGTGGGATAACCAGTCTTCATCCCCTTATCTTAACAATATGCAGCATAATGATCTCCACACATCTAGTTTCCGATATAAGGATGAATCGAAAGAGCACGAATCCATCACTACATTTACCAGGTTGAGGGATGAGGTGTTTTCAGAGCTTAGTCATCATGAACAAGTAAGCGTGTCAAGTGAATGATTGTTTTATTGCTGCATTGTTCCACTCACATGCTGATTTAGCCATTTTACTTTTATTCAGGTTGCTGGAGTCAAGTGGGACAGATACCCTTATCTTACAAAGTTACTTCGTGGACATAGGCGAGGGGAACTTACTGTTCTTACTGGAACGACGGGAGTGTGGGAAGACGACGTTTATGAGTGAATATTCACTGGATTTATGTATGCAAGGTGTAAGTTATGGACGCATATTGATCTGATAATGATAACCTTAAAAGTATTTCTTCAAATATTTAATAAAGCTTTGCTTTTTAACAGGTGAAAACTCTTTGGGGTAGTTTTGAAATTCGTAATGTACGCTTAGCCAAAACCATGTTGACACAGTTCGCGGAGAAGAATTTAGAAAAACATATTGAAGAATATGATCAATATGCGGACGAATTTGAAAAGCTTCCTCTATATTTCATGACATTTCATGGGCAGCAAAGTGTCAAAGCTGTTCTCGATGTAAGTTTTTCAGTAGCGATGTATGTTTTTGCATATACTTAAAAATGAATGTTGTCTAAAGGCTTTGTGTTTGAATTTGTTACTCAGGCTATGACACACGCCGTCAACAAACTAGATATTGCTCATGTTATAGTCGATAACCTTCAATTTATGCTTGGAGTTTCGGATGCTGGTAAAGGAAATATGGATCGATTTTGGAGACAAGATTTAATAGTACAATCCTTACGAAAATTTGCAACACATAATAATTGCCATGTTAGTCTTGTAATACATCCCCGGAAAGTAAGTACATAAAACAGTATTTTATTGACGTATTACTGTTTTTCGGAATCAGTGAGCTCCAGGGAATACTTTGCACTGGGTAAACAAATTTCTTCATATCCTACAGGAAGGCAACGATGTGGAATTATCCAATAGTTCAATATTTGGTGGAGCTAAAGCATCCCAAGAAGCCGATAACATTCTAATTATACAAGACAAAAGACTGAGTAATCCTAGAGGAAAGAAATATTTGCAAGTTACTAAAAACAGGTTTAGTGGAGATTTAGGAATGTTTACGTTAGACTTTGATAGGGAATCGCTGAGTTTTGCCCCCAAGAAAAAACCTCGACAACCTAAATGGACAAGCGGTGCTCCTAAAAGGCAGTAGCACGGCGAGTAGTGAAAGTGAAAGGTTATCGGACTTCCAAAAGGATAGTATCTCAAGAAAATGACTTTTCGTTTGATAGTAAGTATTAATTAAATAGTTCATTATTTAGTTGTGTTTACATTAGTACCCCTGTTATCTAGTTTCATTTGAAGTGCCACAAAAGTATAATACAAGTTGTAGTCATTTAGTGATTGAACATGTGTATGAGTTCATGTATTTATGATATGATGATTGTGTGATATCATTGGTTTTTTAAAGAATTGAAATTAAATCTGAATTTCATAACGAGAAATCAACGAATTTCATAAAAATAATTGAAATATCGATTTAAAGCGTACTTGCACTTTGCACCTGCTTTTGCATACAGAATACGAATATTACAATTGTACATTACGTATACATGTGTAAAATGAATATGGATCAGACGCGGATGTTATTTGGCCTTTACTAGATAACAGAATCCTAACCTGTACAAATCTCCCGTAGCATTGCACTGGTTATTGAGAATGAACTTAATATTTTTAATATTCTCATAGCCCCCGTCATATTAATATTAACATGCATCATCATATGCATAAGTATACATACTGTGTTGTTTGATTATTTATTTGTTGTCGCATTGCCAGTAATTCACCTGCACTTTTCCATGCTTCGGAATTATATAAATAAGGATTTATCTATTACATAATGAAATTCGATATACTACATCAATTTAATGTGTTTAGCATTCCATACGTTGTACAAAGCATCCAAAATATAGCATTCAAGCAAAGCATCATACAAGTAGCTGTACATAATGGAAACAAAAACATTCATACCAACAGCAAAGGGTCGTACCCATAGACGTATACATATAAATTGTTTAAATCTATGGTCGTACCCGTACCTGATTTTCTTCAACTGGTACATGAACTGCATATGCTTGAAGTGATTGAAATCTTCAGCACATCAAAGCTCAATAAAACCCTTGAATAGAAACGCCCGACAGGAAGTATCTGGTTTCAATGCTTTTCACAAACAAAAAGGATTCGTTTAGTTCCAAATCCAAACTCTTGTACTGTACAGTATAGTAATATAGTATAGTGTTCCAGTGGTAAAAATTCCAGAGAATTCGAGAAAATATTTATTATATTCCGAATCCGAACAATGAGTAGCATTACATTATGTTCGCATCTAAACGATTTCTGGAGAAATTTGATCTACCATATGTATACATATGAGAGCTTTATTTGCAATTTTTTAGAATTCCATTCCAGGGTTTACTAAGTTTTTACAATTCGCTCGCAGTAGTTCGAGGGGTTACATTTTATTTCTGGGAGCCATTTGCAAGCAATACTTGTCTGTACAACTTTAGCCTCGAAGTTATTCGTCCTAACTGAAAACCAAAAATATTTGCATTTACCTAAAAAATGAACAAAATATCCTACTTTCTCCTGGATAAAAATGTACCTCTAGTAATAATGAACACAACATGTAGAATTCAATTATGAAAAACATCTGCCATACGTCCACCACAGCACCGCACTACAACCAGAAAAATAAACCTTTGTTTTGTTGGCCGATCGTCATAAAGAACGTATCTCTCTGTTCGTAATACAAAAGTAAGATATTTCTGATCAAAATCAGTGATAATCAGGCAATATGGTCCTTTTCTGGAGTACATTTTGGTTAAGAAAATTTTTATCAAATCATCCCATCTCATCTCTAGTTTGTTCTTTGATACAAGAACACCGTCTTTCTTTTAGCCATCTCATTTTCCCCAACACTATGACATTATCTTATCGAAAAATCATAAAAACAGCAGTGAAGAAGCTGTGTAATATTGATATTTTTTGCTATCCAATGATGACATATGTATATGTTTTTACTTTACGCTCAACCTAATTCCCACATAGAGGTCACGCAGAAAACCAGAAAACACTGCTGTCCCTCTCCGTCATCCCAAGATGATCATTTCTATTGTCATGTACTCTACTTTAGGCTCACGCAATGCATCATGTAATATCATTTGTGCTCACTGAATCATGGATCACTTGTGTATATAAGTAAGTGCATATTACCCTGGTTTGGGACAAAATGACAAAAATGAAAGGTGAAGTTGGAAACACAAGTAAAGTGTTCTTCATTCCTCAAGAAGCCTATATGACCCATTCTTAAACAAAACTCAACAAAAGACAGAATGCACATTGATGCAAGTGAAATCCTGCAATATGAGCGTGAGTCCCTGTATTCTTTTTTGGGGCAATGATGGCCATGTCATAAACTAAAAATGTTAGTAGGAGCTCTCCTTTTTACGTCAATGAGCCATGTCACTCTTGGAGTGAAAGAGAGCCGTAATTTGGGAGCATGTGTTTCGTCCTAAGAATAAAAGATGTACCGAGAAGATGAGATCATAAGATAGGATTGAGCAGAATCAAAATCAATTTATCTTGGTACGTAAAGAACGTTCACTTATTTTCCAGCTCTAGTTTATTCAACCGTCTTTTGAAGTCCCCTTTCTCTTGTCTGTAAGAAGTGCATGTGTATCATGAACATGAGTTTTCAAAGATCTAATAAGAGAAGCAGTCTGATTGAATAAATGCATAGGTCAAGTTGCTGCCTTAGAATGCGCAGGAACGTTAGTATACAGAATTACTGAATCCATTTTTTGACCGAATTTTCTTTCGTAGCACAAGGAATTGTAGCAAGAATATATAATACCAGACTGGAAATGCACTCGTAATGCGTAAAATGGGGCAAATTGCGATTCCCTTATATTGAGAATTGGAGAAGTCCTACAATCTTTGTGAAGTAAGCCTATGTCTTGTTGGTCTCATGTTCTTTAGAATGGCATACATATATACACACACATGTGCAGTCCTGAGAATTAGAAGAATATTTCATTAAAAATCTCAAAGATTATCTTACACACTCGAAAACTTTTCTCATTTTACGTAGGCTACATTCACTAAATTAAAATGGAGCTTTTTACTTTCAGGAAGAACTTGTGTGCAAGTCTCAGTGAAAATGAGGAAAGTGCATCGTCTCATGGCATTTTGGTTTTGTACCCGATTAAAGATATGAATGTACGACGAGGTAAATGAGAACTCAGAAGAAAACAGCTTAGCCACTATTACAAGATGAATAAAATGCGTAAAAACCATAAAACATATCACACACAAGATGCTTTTGTTCAAACGCATAGCACTCGATCGCCTGTTGCCTGCTGTGTGTTGGGCTTACAAACATGAGTTTTATATTCTCATGTTCTTTATTATTATGGCGATGGAACAGAGATAGTATTATTACTTTGCATTATACCATCCCACTTCAGATAAAAAAAATCTTTGTTGTTTCGTAAAGGTAGACATCATGCATTATTATAAGATTTCCACTGAATTTCTTAAATAATGGACCACTTCCTGTCCATTCATCTAGAACAATCATTATGATTTCTTTAAATCAAGGATTTTCCTTCTTTTTCTTGTTGTAATAGTCATTGTTTAAATGAGATAATCTAAATGTGTATCTTACGCTATCATCGATGTTGGATGTATGTAGTTCGATGATAAATAATATAAGATTTTCTTTTAAAGTAGCTGATTTCTGTTTCTGCTTTTCGTTTTGGAGGTTTACAAATACTGTGGTAGAAAAAGCTGCCTTTAACTTTGACAATTCGTTATCGTTATCGACAATCGTTAATATTAGCAATTCCTTAAAATTGGCGACTGAACCTATATGGTTCGAGCATAATAATTTGTTGTAGATTTTTCATGTTGGCGTTCAAAGTTGGCCTTTGTTACGTTTGTAATAGAATACACTTACAATTCTTGTGATAATTCTATTCTGGAAAATTTTCGAAACTTTTCGTAGGAATCTTTGATAATGTGACAGTCCACAGTCTAATACCAATAACAGGTACCTCACACAGTGCTCTCCCATAATTTTAAGAATTCCGAATGACGTGTCAGTTACGGCTTCTAATCGTATTTTATGTGATTATGGGCTACACTTTTCGTACATTAACCCCTAAAGTACATCGCATTCCCTGGAAATTTAATAATGTATACAGATAATATAATGTAATTAAGCAATAATGTTCACAGTTAATGACACTAATAAAGTTCACGGGAGCACTATATGAGGTCCCCTATATATCCAAGAGATGATTCAATTCGACTGTCCGCTTCTCCGCCGTGTGTTTTGCAATATTAGCTTTGAAGCGTGGGAAGATTGCCATAAAATTGCCGAGAATTATGTTAAAGAATGAGCAATCATATAAAGCAATAATATGTAATACAACGTCACCAATCGTCATCCCTTTCAACAGGGATTTATGGGAGAGACGTTGCTCATTTTCTATTGAAAGAAACGTAATTATGATGTTACTTCTGCATCCAATAACTCCCAAAAAACCGTAAATTCTCAGTTGGTGGTTGACTCTGCTAAGGATAAAGGGCAACATGTTTGTGCCATGCAAAGTATTTGAAGACACAATGCTGTTCCTTCTCGATTATATTATTTATGAGCGTTTATGCCTAGTCTATCTTACGTTCGAAAATCTGCGTGTGCGGTTGACCTAAACAACACAATCCCTTATACTACTAGCACGTATGTAGCAACCATAAGGAGAAGACAACAACTTAGAAGCTCAAGTCATAACATAATTTTCCAGTAGAAAAAAGTGAACAAAAAATATACAGTTTTTCTTGTTGAAGGAATCCTACTGTGAGCAATGAG